>KK503065.1:0-11787 GCA_000688735.1 Glossina austeni | reverse complement strand
ATGGTACAGACAGAATAAGAAAATCCGTGTATTGCTCAAACATTCTTATCAAGGGCTTAAACAATGGACGAGAAGGCTTACTTCAACGAAATAAATTAAATATAAACTTTCTTGGTTCATGAAACAAGCGGGTTCCAGAAATGTGTGCACTACCAAGCCTGTAGGATGACATATAAATGTCGCCATCCATATGATCTTTAGATAGTACAAACCTTCAAACGAAATCTGTCAAACTTTCATGACATGGAAAATGAAGCAATGGGAAAACCTAACGCTCGCGTGCAGCAGCGACGTCAAAACAACTGCAGTGTACAAACTAACATAATTCGTTTAAAGATTGCTGCGTAGTCAAACTTATGCGGAGTCGTCAATAGCCCCCTTACAACTGTTATCTATCACATTCTGATTGGCTAAAGCGGTTTAGTCGATTTAATTTTAACTGTTTGTCTGTTAATAGAGAAAATTGAAACTTCTCAGTTGCAGTTTCAGAGATCAAGTTGGCCATGCATGCCTGCCGCCTACACTTAATACTCAAAATACTCAAAGTTTCGTTTCGAAAACAAAAACAATTTTCTTGCCTTAATTTAAAAGCTTTTTTTATTGCATCATACGACATTAACAATAGCTATGTTCTTTTATGATCTTATTGAAAACCTACTGATAAACCACAATTCAATTTAAAATATTAAAAAAAAAAAGAAAAGAAAGAAAAAAAGAAGAAATTTATGCTTTTGATTTTGTTGATTTGTTACTTTAGTTCTCTTCATTCACTTCATCTGTAGCCTAAAAGCATAACAGCAAATGCATTATTAGTTTCTTTGTTAACTCTTGTGGCTTACGAGATTTGAAATCTCTTTACTGATTTTTAATATTCTATATTAGTAAATAGATATGTAGTTACAATTTCATTTGAAATGAATATGCAAAATATTACGCATGCTTCTTAGTCGAAACTTGAGCACACTATCCTCCAAGTAAGCAAAGCATAAAAGGCCTTTTTTTTCAA
The DNA here is from genome assembly GCA_000688735.1 of Glossina austeni. Taxonomy (NCBI): domain Eukaryota; kingdom Metazoa; phylum Arthropoda; class Insecta; order Diptera; family Glossinidae; genus Glossina; species Glossina austeni. The sequence goes on along the minus strand of KK503065.1, from coordinate 10,781 downwards.
TAACAAGCCCATCGAAAGCACGTTGAAAAAAAAAATATGTACATATGTACTGTGAGGACCCAAAGTCGTCCCTCGTTTTGGGCTCACAGGTTCTCCGTCTCTGGTGAGGGGAAGGAAGTGCTAGATTAAGGTAGAATAGAATAGAGTAAGCTAGCAATAGAATGGAATAGACTAAGATAGTAGGAGGGTGGAATAGGTTAAGCTAGCGGTAGAATTGGACAGAGTATAGCAGTAGAAGAGAGTAGACTAAGATAGCAGTAGAATACAATAGGCTAAATATAGGATAAGAGTAGAAAATAAGAAGTAGTTGAAGTTGGACTCTTGGACGGAGAGGTCGTGGGAGTATCGCTCGGGACGCCAGCGAGCCTCAGCGGCGTAGGCGTTAAGTAAAGTATTTTCACTATTTTTCTATTTAACGTTAAGACATCGAGATCAGAGTGCGAAGAACTGCGAATCTTAAAAAAGAGAAAATAAATGTTTTGCGTGTTCTTTTTTCCCCTGGGCCGCTAAGGAAAAGGGGCGAAAGGGACGTCCTCGCAGTACATATTCTAAATATTGTTTCAAATTATAATTCGATTAAGTATTTCAAATAATAATAAAATTTAAATCTCACTTTTTGTTGGATGGCCAGTAAAGGCCAATGGGTAATGGACGGATAGACAGATGGATCTGGCATGAGATTTTAAATAGATTTATTTCACTCAAATATAGCTATCTATCCATATAGCTATCTTACGAAAAAGTATTGCGACTCGTTTAAATAGCGTCCGCTTAAATTTTCACCAACCATCTCATGTAATTAGTTTAACTCTATGCTTTGGTAGGTAAGAAATCTTATTGACATTAGAAATTACTAAAATTTAATGAAATGTCAACTTTTCTTAACAAAATTAGTTCAATGTTTTTCTTACCTCCTTGCCGATGAAAGTTTTCTCATAAACAGTAACAACGTCAGTGAAATACTTATGTATCAATATATTAATAAGTAGCGCTTTAAGAGCGGAACTTACTAAGTTTGCCATTAAACTTGCACTTCATCATTAGACGTTTTGAAATACGTTCATCATGTATGCTGTATACGATGTACTAAGTTTCCAAGGACGTATGTGACATCTCGGAGGATTTGAGACGGGCTCGCATTTTCTTCCATAAACATAATCAAAAAAAAAAGGTATCAAATCAAGTTATCCGTTCATTTGAGGCTGTGTGGAAATTGGGTTACCCGGGGAAAACAATTATCCGCCTTTAATATTTGTGAAAAAAAAAAAAAAAAAATAAGAAAAAATACAATTTTCTCGTAGTAAATACTTGGAGAAAATTTGAAGGGGATGGGATATTTTTGGGAAACCCTCCCATAGAAATTTTCTTACAAAAAATGTATCTTTGTATGGTAATTGGGTGTTTGTATTATTTGTATTATTTTATAATGGCATGTTGTTATTTACTCTCATAAGTTTATGCTACGTGTAGGGTGCTTATAAAACTTCTAAATTTCTAAGTTTACAAAACTCAACAATGTCAGCTTTGCTTTTTTGTTTATTGTTAAAAACTTTTTCTTTGTTCTGTTATTAAAAAAATTATTTTTTGATAGGCTATACACTACATACATACATAAATGCATTTTTAGCACCCTTCAAGACATCTGCTGAAAATAAACCTTTATACAGTCACAAGACCTGATTTTTGATATTTTATCAAAACGAAAGGGGAACGTTTGCATAAAGCGAACTCATGGAAGATATTTAGTCATGGAAGATAAAAGGCTGAAGAGTTTTCTACTTGTTGCAGGAGGTTCGGTAATCTTTAGTATTTAGTGTTGGATCTAATAATGAAAACGTTTCAGAGGTACTTAAGATCGCACTCCCTACATAGTTACTGTGGATGTATATGGAGGTCCTTCCGAAAGAAATGAAGTGTTGTATTTTATGGAAGACATATATTAGCAGTTGATGAACCGCATACCGTTTGTCTTATCACTACTCTCAATATCCTGTGTTTTAAAATCCACATTTTTCATTTTCTTGCTTAGACTGAGCAGTCATTATTTATACTTCAGATAATCGGGTGTAAGAAGGACTATTTTTTCTGCTTGTATGACGAGCAACATAAGATATTGCTATAGTTATATTCGATTCCCGTCTTCTTTGCTTCACTTTTAGTCCTTAGTTCGCTCCACGTAAGTTTGTGGCGAATGATTCCAACCTGTGTTAAAAATGATTAAAAAACATGCAGATACCTAGAGGAGCCCTTCGTTAGATACAATATAAGTTCATGCCGATAAAGATTGAAAAACTGAAAGTCTGTATTTATGTTCTTAGTTCAATTGTGAAACTTTTCACAATATACCCGAAGCCTCTCCAGAGGTTTTGAAAAACTTAAATAATCTCGAAAAAAACCCGATTTTTTCTTTCGTACATTCGCGATGTATGCCTAAGTCAACTAAAGATTTGTCTGTCTTCGGACCTTTATTGGAATTTTCAAGATCATCAAAGATGGATATTGTCTTGAATAAATATGCAGTTGGGCGTAATTCAGCCAAAAGTAGGGCAAATATAACCTCGAGATACAAAGCCGAGCGTGCACGTATTCTTTGATATCAGAAAGCAATCTGTTGTGAATATTGATCGGAAATTTAGATCGAATATATGTTAGAATAGTGTCCACGGGATCGGATAGTCGGGCGGCCGTTTACATGAATTCGAAACAAAGTTGTACAACTTTCTTACTTATGTTATATTAAATCGCTTGACTTAAAAAACATTTGATAGATATATTAAAAGAAAAAAAACTGTATGAAAACTTCTTAGCAAAACTAAAAATTTTCTCTCTGTTTTCCTGTTACAATATTCTGCTCTAAATTCGAAACTTCTAATGCGTATTCACTCACTTTCGTACATACATATCTATATGCACACAATACATAAATGTTTTTCAAGTACTTTCTGCTTCGCCTTTAACGAACGAGAACTGCGTTCTCGTATCCATATATTACTTACTATATATATATGTTTTGACGATTTCGATGCTGTGTAACAGAATGGAAGTGGCGGTGGCATACAGAATATAGAATTCGAGTAAAAGTTGTAAAGAAAATTTTATTCAATATTATTTCAAAAATTTTCAACGAAAGAAGGGTGAAAACTTTAACCTAGATTTTATTTTAGTTTATATATATATATATATATATATATATATAAATGTATATAAATATTTTATATAGTTGTGTATATACGCGTCAATGTTGACTCTTGCTGCTGCCAGTCTTTATTCATATTGTATATTATGAACGCTTTAGAAATGCGTTTCTACTTTATGCATCACTAGTATCAAAGAATGAAAACTTTTGTTATAATATTCTTGACAAGAATTCAAATAATGTAAATAAAGCATATGTTTGTGTATTGATCTTATCGATGGTCGATTATAGACGTTTCCTCAATATTGCGTATTGCGTATAAAACTGTTTGCGATATTTGGCTGGATATGTGTTTAATCAAGAGGAACTTTTCTATTTATTTTCTTCTTTTTCTTTTTTTTTTTTTTTTTTTTGAATTTTCTAATGGTTTTAAGAGATAAAAGTTTTATTTTAAGCTTCTTAGGAAATAAGCGTTCCTTGTGATTTCTTGCGTGAAGTTAAACAATCTTTGAACTTTGTTTTGCTTTCATAGACAGATAACTCTTTTTCGGTGCATATGTTCCAAAAGGGACAATAATCCTAAAGTCACTTTTCTAAAGCATTTATGCTCATTAAGTCAGCTTGAGAGATAAATTAGATAAAAAATTGTTTTACTTATAAGACGGAGAGAGTGGCAAAAGCCTTTGTCAAGCCTTTGAGAAATGTTCTCAAATTACTTTTTAAATTCATATGGTTTGGTTGGAGGTTAAACGATTCCTCTTTTTCGTTAAATGAAATTAATAGGATTACATCCGTCAATTTACTTATAAACAAATTTAATTATGTTTTGAAAGTAAAACGAAAGGCGAATGCGTTTAACATAAATGAGGATAAAAATATAGAAACTATTTTTTTTTCTTTTTCTTTAGATGTTTTGTATTTTAACATAAAGTATCAGTAGGTTATGAAAAATTTCGATAATAAAGTTCTTCTCACGTAGTAGTGCGCTGACTAGTAGTAATAAAAGATATCTCGTAAAAGTGTAGTATACGTTTTATCAAATCAACGGCGGACGTAACAAAATAAAGTAAACAACTATAATGAACAATAAAAATGAAACGATACTTCAGCGCAAACTTTTCATTTTATGCGTATTTATACCCATCGGTGGTGCAAGAGTATATTGAGTTCGGCAACGCGGATTCCATTATAACAATCGTTTTGGAATCATTTCTGGGCAGTTTCAAGACCGTCTGTCTGTCTGTCCTTTGTCCATTTGCCTTTTTAAGAATGTTTGTGCTCAATGTGCGAGTCGAAGTTTACAAGATGTTTTGATGAAATTTGTCGCACTACTATTTTTTGACTACATTGCTATGTTTCGACGAACGCTGTTAAAAATGGGTTGAATGGTACATGGGTTTTATGAGCAGTTCCGAAAAAATGACGGATTTTGAAAGAGACCTTACGCAATCAAAATTTTTCATGAGGTCTTAAACCCTCATCCACCTTTTAATTTTAATTTTATATTAGGAACGTAGTAGACGATCTACAGAATAATAATACTACCGGAGCTTATAAGGATTCCCACGAAAAGTAAGCCTTTAGGCGGCAAGAAGATTTAAAATGTAGTATTTTTTATAACGAAAGTAGTGGTTTAAGGTACTAAGCTTTGTCCGGCTATTTAGTATTTTTTACACCGAAAGTAGTGGTTTAAGGTGCTTTATGATTGGCCTCGCCCGGCTTTAAGTTTTTAAGGCATTTTTATACGAAGTTGACACTTTGTATGTTACTTTTAATGCTTCAATGCTATGGCCGTCTATTCGAGATCATTCAGAAATGCTTGCTTCATGTTTTTACAAAAAAAAAAGAAAAAAAAAAGCAAAGCAAAAATTATTTGATAGCATTAAAAATGTTGATCCTTTAGATTAGTCGATAAAATTAGTCTGTCAAATGCAAACTCATATGGGTAGTGACCCAAGTCAACGTCATGCAAGAGCGTTTAGAGGTGCTTTAAGCTAGTAATTCTACAATTCTTATACTCTTAAAGGTAAAAAATTGCTGCGCCAAGATGAGCGGAATTTGGGCAAAAAAGCCTCATTAAAAAACAGCCAAAATATGATCCGAATACTTATTTGGTGAAAATTCTAAAGTTGCCTTTAATAAGTAACCAATAACTGGATATGACATAAAATTCAGGCTAAATTGACCTATGAATAGTCACAATATTGCGAAAAATTAGAACGTGCCTAATAATAGGGAGAAGGCTGGCCATAAATATAAGTAAAGGGTTTGGTGGTCGAAGGATCCGAATGAACTGAGTTAAGAATAGTAAGGAAATTATATAAGTCGTTGGTCGAATGTTTAAAGTCATCCAATAAACAAAGTTTGCAAAATTAAATAAAAACTAAAAGTAAAGTTTTCTCTGATGTCTAGGACAGTTACGCTCTAGCCTTAGTAAGATTTGACTGCAGTAGTAGTTACTGGAAGCAGAGAGTATGATGAAGTTGGACACTTTTAAAATTGTATTAGACTACTTTAAAGTTGTCTCTCTCCACCTCCCTCCCTCCCTCCCACTCTCTCTCTCTCTCTCTCTCTCCCTCCCTCTCTCTCTCTCTCTCTCTTTACAAAAGCAATAGATTTATAAACCTATTATTCTTAATCTTCACTTCGAAAGCCTTAACGCTTCTTAATAAAATCACATATCGGATTGACTTAAAATCTCAATCAATAATTAAAAGCGTTTTTCTTATCACAAATAGGGAACTGAGGAGTTGCAAGTGCTGTTCCACGTTCTTGTAACATTATACTTTGTAAAGATTTAAAGTAAAGTTGTTTTCCTTTTAGCTTTTCCTTAAGTTTATGTGAAAAGAAACTTAATTTCTAGTTCTTCTTATTTCATTAAATATATTCACATCCACTGACTTATATTTATGTGTGACTATGATATAAATGGTGGCTGTTTATAAACATATGGGACCTTGCGTTAATATACACACGAAATGCTTTTCGTTTTGTAAATTACCCTCGTTTTGTTGGAAAAATGATTCGTTTTTTAAATACTATTTCAAGTACTTACCCAGTTGTTCTTGCTGTTGATGTTGCTGTTGTTGTTGCTGTTGTTGATCAGTATGGTGCGTGTATTTTGATTTTTTTACTGTTTTAAAACGCTTTGCGGATTGAGATGGCACCAGCTGCGGTTGCATTTGTTGTTGTTGAGTATCGTCGATTGTCTTTTCTTGCAGAGGCGCGAGAGTTTGATTTCTGTCACCGCCATTGTCACCAGAGACAGCTGCGGTTAAGCCGGACGATGACGATGACAATGATTCGACGAGACTTGCGCTCTGAAAAGTACTATGTTGGTTGCCGGATGTTGTCACAGATTTTATATGCGGTGGTGGAGGCACCGGATATCCTATATAGTCGACGACGTACTGTGCTAGCGGTTCGCCAACTTCATCGCCGCCCGTATTTCCGCAGTCCACACTGAATGCAGATGGTGGCCTTTCAATGTAAATTTGACTGCTGGAATGATGTAAATGGCCACCGTCATGTGGTGCTGTGTACTTTATATGCCATAGCGTATCCTGAGTATTGGCAATACTTGAGCGATTGCCAATCGGTTTCGTATAATTATTTTCAGACAATGAACAATGGTGCGCCGACCCTAAAACAAAATAATCCACTTCATGTTGACAATATTGACGTTTATTGAAATATAATATCGGATGCAGCAATAAACGAATAGAAAGCTTAATTAAATTGAATTTTTGTAAACAAAATATAAAACGAGTGCAAGAAAGTTCAAATACTTTTTCCCTTTCTACGTAAAAAGTAAAAAGAAACATTATTTGTGCTTTAGATTCAAGAGACATCGAATAGGCAAAGAAAAAGTGAAAGACGATTCTTTAAAAATAACGAACAAATATTTCTTTAGATGTTAAGATAGTTAGAAAGAAATTCCTAAACAAATATTCGAAGTTACAAATTTCTTTATATATGATTCAAAAGGATCGTGGTTTCGCCCTTTTATACGAAAAATACTTGCTTTGTGGTGCACAGATTAGATGTAAGTGACCTGAGAGACAATGGGCAATGGTTTGTTTTTTCTTGTTCTACAGGACAGGTGATGCTTCCTAAATGTATAACACGGTGACGGACAGAAGAAGTGGAAAGCAGGGAAAGAAGGAAAGAAGGATAGGCAGTGGCCCTAAAACGGGCGGCCAATAGGTAAGTGCTTACCTTTACGGACGAAGCACTCGCCTTGACTGCGATCACGTAAATATCATCATTAAGGTACAGTCTACCGCACTTGATAGTCGCTCTTTTTAGCTACGTGAGGAGACGATAGCCCCAAGATTACAGAATGGGCAAAGAATGGAATTAAACTGATTATCAGTCAAGTATGAATTTTGTCACGAAGAAATTGAGAAAGAAATTTGCTGTGGGCCTTTAAATTGTGGAACGAATATAAAAAATAAAAAAAAAATTCTTATACCCACATATTCCGGGGAATCACCTTTTTTACCTTCTTAGGTGACTGAATTAATTCCTTATGATCGATTTTCTATTTTATGTTTGTTTAATATTTCAAATGAATGTCGAGCCCTAGACGTTCAAGTGCCTTACCTCACAGAGGTACTACATGAATTCTTAATGGTTTTCAAAATTTCTGGTGTCAGGTAAGTCGAACGGAAAGTGGGGAAAGTGTTGGCGGTACTCATCAAGACATCGCTTAGGGAAAACATTTAATCCTTAAAAAAAAAAAAATGATTTTAAGAAGGAAGAATGTGTCATGAATGCCTTGGCGTGGTATTTTACGCTTCCAACGTTACGGTATTGTGTTCATTTTTTAGCGTAATCAGTACTTTTCTTATGAAATAAGTAAAAAAGTCACGCTTTCCGGTTTTTTCGGTTTTTGCAATTAACGCTTTACAGCTTCACAACGATCGCTTAGAAAAGAATTGAGATGAAAGGGGCGTAGAAAAGTGTCTAAGTTGCGATTACAGAAATCCGCCTACAAGTATAATTAGATTCCGTCCGTCAGACTATGCACTTAGGGCACTTATCCAATCCGTAACGTAATAAGAGTCCATATCTTATTTGATGACGAGGATAGATATTTACTTGACAATCTCGCTTCTATGAATACTTATGTAATGCACATGAAAATGAACGAAACATAACAGTGGACAAATTACCATAAAAGAGTGAAACGGTATACAACATTACTGACTGATGTAGTGATCAGCATGAATGTTAAGCAAGACAATTTAATCTTTAACGTCAGATGATTAAAATTAGTCGGGCCATTGATGTAACTTTTTTGTGTTCATGCATGATTCCGGGTAGGCGCTTTGTACACATATACTTGCATGCTTCGTACGTGCATGGAAATTATGCGATGTTTTAAGCTTCTATTCATATTTGTCACACATCAATTTGATTTAATTAAATAACGTGGACGCTCGAAAGTGTTTATTTGTCCCATTCTGTTATGAATTTGCATACATGCGCTGCATATTTTTTTTTATTTCTTTATTAATTTATTTATTCGGGTCCGTTTGATGAGATTGTATGACGAATTTAATTCTGTTTTTATAACAATTATTATTAATTAAAATAACTCTCAAAAGGAAAATGAAACTCATGAAAATTGATGCTAAGCGTTGGTACAAATTTGTCCTGTACAAGTCAACGGCACGATGGGCTTAGTTTTTAACTGTCTATCTAACGGATAGAATTAATTCTTCGATTGCTCTTTGCCTTTCTTATATATTCTCTCCTTTTGCTTTACTGTGTCTAGATGTGATGCGTTATCTTTTGTAAAAATACAAGAATAAAATCTTGTAAAAATACAAGTTCCGCGTTGCTTTATTCTAAGCGTAACGCAAGTCCTTGGATTTCCAAAAACTTGAAAATATGCAGAGATCAAAATTTAAGAAACATCAGAAACCTATTTAAAAGAAAAATGTAATGCGGTTGTTGGCTAAAAGGGGCGAAAAAGAGTTGATTGTCTTAATGTGACTGAAGGTAAGACGCAATAACAAAAAATGTTCACGAGTCCTTTTCACCTCGGCAAGTATTACTACAATCGACAGTTAGGATAGAGAGGGAGACACAAACAAAAAAAAATCTTTCAGTTACAGATCGCAGAAGGAGCAAGTGCTTGTTGTTCAGCAAGTTATCATTTATTTGCCAGTGTACCCATTACTTTCATCACTGGGAAAAAGCGAACTTTTCGAAAGGCGAACAACGAAAGAAATTAAAATATTCTTAATAATAGACTTTATAGTGCTTCGAATCGGATGAAACATTTAAGAAGATACTTACAGGTAGAGCTGGTGAATACTGTTCAAGCAATGGAATTGGGCTCGCAATTCCAGAAAGGATCCAAAAAATCTATTGAAAAATATTGCGGGAACCAAATTTGAAAGATCGTCTGTAAACTTTGCGTATTCGTCGGTATTAAATAATTTGAATGGAAAAATAAATGCGGATGTAGAAAAGAAGTGCCATGAAAGCTCACAATGGATCAAAAACCTATTCGCCTACACCTACCCGAAGAGTTCAGATATGGGTAATAAGCCATTTTAACTGAGTTTCTTGGTCGCGAAGCAATTACACACGAAACGTGGGTCCATCCCAGCACACTGAAATCACGCAGAAAATGGACTTATTAAGCGCGCCAAAAACAGCGGCAGCATTGCAAATGTCAAAGGGATGGGTTCAAATTGTGGGATGCATATGTGCGTGGCCTAACTTTCTTTAACTACATCAAAAAGAGGAAAACTCGTTTAAATCGTTTGAACAACAACTTCAAGAAGAAATGGAGGCATTTTGATAAGGAGAAGACCACTTTCATCATCAGAACCCATCAACTAATCCAGATCAAATAATCCAGAAGCAAAATGATATGAATGAATGGCTTGCGCAGCTTTTATATTTTATAGAATTGCTTCTCAGTGCGATTCTTGTATCGTATTGAGCACACTAACGTTTGCATCTAATTTTCAAATCGATTTTTCATCCAAATTATAAGTTACAAGACATGATGTATTGCAATGCTCCACAATTTTCAAATGGTTTCAGGTTTTAACTAAACTTTTCTATGACTCTAATAGAATTCCGTGACTTGTTGCTTATATTATTTCTTTTCTCAGTTCTATGCATCATGTGTGTAAACCATTTTCACAAAACCAGCATATAAATGCATAAGTTACGTACATTCTCTGAGTGTAATCTTTTATTTCGTTTGCTCTATGAACACGTATGTGTACGAGGAGACACAATGGCAAGAATGTTGCCTTCAATGAAGAAATGCTGTCTTCAACTGAAGTCACGTCCATTTGCATGTTATCCATTCACGGCTTATATCAAATTGAATGTAAAAATTTATTTTATTATTCCTTTAATGATTTCATTGTTTCTCAACTTTATGTAATTGTCCTTGCAATCATGTACAACATACAGAGCATACATCATGTATGTGTAAGTACATATGCAAATTTTTGCATTGTTGTTCAATTATGACTGGGTTTTACAGCTTGCATTATGCATTCCTCTTAAAGTAAAAGCCGGAAATTACACGAGAATCATACGTGTTCTTCCCATAACTCTTTATGTGCCACAACATTAAAAGCGATTTCACTTTCACTTTCACTTTCAT
>KK503064.1:67742-77896 GCA_000688735.1 Glossina austeni | reverse complement strand
TCATCTAAAACGGATACTGCAAGATGCGAAATTGAACTTTTTTGAATTCAACACACTTTTAATACAAATTGAAGCGGTATTAAATTCAAGACCTATCGCTCCCGTGCCTGAGAGTCCAAACGACGAGCCAGCTCTGACGCCTGGTCATTTTATTATTGGCTCCGCTTTAAACACCATACCTGATCCCGACATAAGAGATGTCAACAACGCGAGCCATTTACGGCGTTATCAAAGATTGCAATATTATCTGCAACAGTTTTGGGACAGATGGTCTAAGGATTATTTACAAACGTTGCAAAACAGAACTAAGTGGACAAAGAGTCGTATGCCATTAGCGGTTGGGGACGTTGTTGTTGTAGAGGTAGACAATCTTCCTCCTCAAAAATGGCGCCTGGGTCGTGTTACTGAAATTCATCCTGGTAATGACGGAGTTGTGCGGGTCATCACTGTTAAAACTTCCAGTGGCGAAATACGTAGAACTTCTACTAAGGTTCGACGTCTACCTATTGAACGGACCAAGTCCATTCAAGGGGGCCGGGATGTTCAGACGAAATCACAAAATGGCAACACCATTTCGTGATGAACGAAAAAAGATACAGTTCGGCAACCCTGGTAACGGTAATATATATAACACGCTAAATTCGCTAGTTAAGTAAAATAAAAATTGTATGTGATTTAATTCATATTAAAGTTACAAAAACATTTCTAAATTACCCACAACAAATTTGAAGTTTTCTCCTTGATTGGTGGTATTTGGGGGAATTGTGCAAATATATTTGCGACAACATCTATGACGATACAGACACCTTCAATATAAGGTATAAATTAGAAAGAAATCAAGCGTTAATGAGCTTTTTTTTGTACAAATAGCCGTTTTCAATTTAAAATTACTGATCTTTAAATAAATAAGTGAAAGCTAAGAATAATTTGTAGGGAACGGTATATGATTTACAAAGCTAATGGTACAGGCAGAGAGCTTGCGTCCTTCTGGATTTTTTGGTAAGGGTTCAGTATTTGCTATTTCTTTCGGAAAATTTTTCGAGGAACAAAATGTAAACTCCCCACACCTCCTGAACTAACTAGCGCAACTAAGGCGCGTACGACTCAGTGCTCAGACTCCGATCCTAATTAAGTGGTAATGCTCAGTTGCCCTAAAAATTGCTGAAGCCCGTTTCCAATTACTCGTGTGGTAGGAGAAATTAGGATGCAAAGGCATAATCTTGCTACAGTATGTGATAGCGTTCAGCATTGTTTTTTGACTTTCGTTTTTTCGCTTCGATTATACACAACAGTTGTTAAACACACTATCTCATACCTATCAAATTACGCGAAAACTATATAGCTCACGTTTTATTGTAGTATTGATTGTTCTGAGTTAGTATTGGTTGTTCAGAAATGAAATAATAAGAAAAAAATAGCTGTTAATGGAACACAAACTAAAATCCAAAAATTGAGTGCATAAATAGGACTCACATTCTTTTTCAAAAGCGTGCACAACCTGAAAGGGTTCATATAAGTGGTTTGCATAGCAGTTGATTTTATATGCAGCCGGTCGAGCCACGGCTCGCATGTGCGAATGCCCTTCAATGAAACGGTTTAGTTAGAAGCCCATTAGCACTACGTATCTTTAAAGCCATGGTTAATGACATCTTACAGAAGATCAAACGATACGGTTTTAATGAAATACAATGATGTTAATTGCGAGACAAGGAACATCGTGGGAAGATTGTATATGTCTTCGCAGCGCTCCTGCAATTCAGGCAGATGGGTGAACGGGCAGGTAAGAACGAAGCGTCAACCGCGTAGTGGATGTTGAAGTTATGGCGGCGACTCATAAAACATTATAATCGCACCTTTCTATTATGTAATATTCTGTATGTTTTGCCGACTATTTCCTCCATAGTTACCTAAACTAAAAACTATACCAACTTAAGCAACTTAAGTTTCTTTTAATTAAACTAAAACAAAAAAACTGTTTAACCCAAACGAAAGCATTATCAACAATCTTGTACTGAACCCTAATGCACAGCATTGCAAATCATTGAATTACTGCAATCTCATTTAAAGCTTTTTTTGTGTATTAGATCCTCGCTTTAATCGTGATCATCATTGTATACTCCCCATTGTGGAGTGTGGTTTAGCCTTTGTTACTTACGTCTTGCTTGTACGCATTTCTTCCTCAATTCTGCGACTTCCGTATTCCTCCAATAGACTGGTTTACGGTTAGGGCAATTTGATCTTTTAACCACGGCAGCCTCACATGCTTTAGCTATATGCGAGGGCAGTTTTCTTGTTTGTTCCTCAGTGTTTTATGGCCATCTTATGTCTTATAATATCATTTTCCTGAATACATCTAGTTTTTCCTTTCTTCATCCTGTGATACGCCTTTTTCCACCCATGTTACGTTATCGACACTGATTATCGAATATTGGTCAGTTTAAGTGTACACATTGTCTACTTGTTATTCCCTGTAACGTACCAAGGAACTGCTTGCAAAACTTATGTATATTATTGATCCAGCTCTACTTTTTTCGTATTTATTTTGTTGCCGTTCTTTAATAAAAATCATGTCCAGCATGTCCACATGGCTTTAAGAAGGGCTTCACCTCCATGGTCGATGTACCTGCTACCCCATTATGACCGTATATAAAGCAACATTGCTTTTATTTACGTTATATTTACAAGATTTGAAGACATGGCCGAATTCTAGACATTTGAAGCACCTCGTAGGGATTTCATATGGGCTCACTTCGCATGCAACACATTGAATCTTAATTTTTCCCTTTTGTAAGAACGCTATGGCTATATTAGAGGAGACTTTTTCTATAGCCGTTTTAACATGTGCTTACGGTTTTCTTGAGACTACCAGTATTTCCTCATTTACGTTGACGTCGCTTATTTGCTTATTTACATCTTTGATCGCCAATTTCTTAGTGTTATCGGGCAATTTAACCTTAGTTTTCTCACCAAGTATTTTCTTTATCTGGGTGTTACTTGTGGATTCCCCTCTAGCATTCTTTCAGGTTGAAGGAACATTTCCGCATTCTTATTTTGCGAATTTTCTGCACTTTTTCGCTCAGGTTACACAAATCTCCGTTTTCTTTAACAATCCTAAAAATGTCACTGTATGATATGTCACCCATTTTTCCTCTATTATAGTCTGCAGCTTCTTCATAAACAAATATCATCTTCTTTTTACCATTATCTCTACAGTCGGGTCTTTGTTTGCGCTTAACTTACATTCATCTTTCATTTTGCCATAGATTTTGGTTTACTTTGATGATCGCCGATTCCTTCACCTCTTTGCCAGCAAAACAGTAGGTAGGTAGAAAACATGACTTCATGATGATGATGATGATTTCACATCGTTTATTTGTTTCAGTAAATTTTAATGAAAATATGGTATGAAGAAATAAGAAGAAATCCAGAATATTCTAGACTATTATACAATATTCTAGAAAATTGTACAATATGTTTTACAATACAATAACTGGTATGTAACAAGAAAGCTTACAGATATTTACTTATTTTATTTATATATTTATTAATTGTATGTGTATTACACATTAATATTTGACATATTGTGTCAAATGTGCCTTATCACGTATGAGTTGTTCTGTACAGCGACCATTTGCATTACAATATATTTGTTATATTGCAGAATTAAACAATTATATACATGAATAAAATATTAAAAGCCAGTCCTTAATGCTAGTTTATGGAATAAGAACTTGTGACGTTAGAAAGAGGTGTCTGTGTAGTCCCACTGTTTGTCTAAATACATCACTTTATTTTTTGGTCTACACTTAAGTGCCGCTTTAAGAAAATTGAAGAATGTAACGGACGGACGCACGTGTCATTGCTGAGTAAGTTGATTCGGGAAATATTGGGAGGCTTGAAATTTTTGTGCCACGGACACTCCACAGACGATTAAAACTAAAACAAATAAACGTGGTTTACTCCTAAAAAGGCAAACGGACAGACGAAATCTACTTACCGGACGGGCAGACCTCAAGCCCTGGGATATTTTGCACCGCATTATACGTCCTCCTTCGGCCCATGATTTTTAACTCGAGACCTCGAAGTTGGGCCCCTGGACCCCTGAGCTACCACACTCTCAAAAAAAAAACTTCAATGCGTTTAAACTCGTTTTCTTTTAATTCATAGATACATTAAAAAAAATTGCTTATTACAAGTTTGAACAAAAGGGAAGAAAAACAATTTTTTTTAAATTATGTAAATAAAAAAATTTTTTTAATCTGCCTTTTTCAATATGCTGTTCATATAATTGCCTGTCTAGTTATACATATATATGTATGGCTAATTAGTTATGTTAAGTTGTACAAAGAAAGAAAAATATGATACATATATAAAAATGAGGTATACAAAAAGCTTGGTGATTTCAATAGCGTTGGAGTGTTGAATTGCCTCTGCTAGTGATAACGAAGTTGACGATGATAATGGTGATGCTGTGAAGGCTGGAGCTCAATATTTCCAATTTTTTGTCCAGCATGAAAAATTGTCATTATGGTTGCTACTGTTTTTATAACTTCCTATGGAAATGTCTGTTTTTCTTTCTTTGCTCGGTTTTAATAATTAATTTATAATAAATATCTTCACGCACAACATTCCATTAAAAATTTAGTTTTCTTCATAACTGATTTTTCCCAATTAGAGAGTACAACCTTTGTCTTTGAATTTGGCGTAATGTATCAACTGATTTCTCAGTCACCATGTTTGCCGCATTCATTGTGACATATTGTATTCCACGATTTAGCATGTAATGCTAAACCGACTAAAATAATTGAACTGATTTTTCACAGATTTTGGACACATATTTTTAATCATGACGTTTGCAATAGAGAGGGTCTTGACGTAAAAATATTTCAATTCATTTCTGGTATTCTTGTTACCGATTCAATATTTAAACTAAAACAAATCAACTATTCTTTTGCCGCTGAAAACTATTGATCAATTTGCAAAACATTTTCTTTCGTTCAGATTAATTGAATTTGATGATGAATGACAACGCCAGAATATACCTGAAAGTTTATTTTTACACTATTATTCCACTTAAACAAACATTTCTTAGGAATATTTTGTACACCGCACTCTATTGTGATTGTGAAATAAGTGCAATACTTGATAAAACATTAAACAATTTTTAAACTTTTTGGAATACATATAAATGTTCTTTAATGCGTCAAATAGCCGCTTTGAAGTGGATTCGTTTCTTTCTTCCTAGTAACAAAAGTATGAACGATTTGTTCAAGTACCTCTTTTTAAATTGCAGTTTCGTAATTTTTTATACGTTTTAAGAGGTGTAGTAAAGTAGAGTAAGTCACTTGTCGATTAACATATAAGCACAAGTTTATGTATACTCAATTTGAGAATAATGAGTACAGTAACGCAATGATGTAACTGATTCCAGATTCGGTGTTGTTAAATAATATTCAAATTGTTTCACACCATTCTAATATATTCGCATCCCTAACAATTTAAAAACAGACTCTCTCACGGAACACAGCTAAAAAATTTGTTTTCTTTTATTTCTCTTGTCATACCCTCTTCCTCTTGTTCATATTTCTCTCCTCTTCCCAGGCATGCCAATTTCCCATGCCTGCCAACTATTTTTTCGTCGTCATTTTTTTTTTCAGCCTGCAAATGACGAGTAAGGAAGAGCTTGTGGACGTATTAACTTCAGAAGTAGATTAACGTTTAAGTAGTCCACTAATATAAAAGACAACGAAAGCGATTGTGATGATGAGACAGTTGCATCGGAAATGTCTGAAGGAAATGAAGCAAGCGGAAGAACAGACGCAGAAGTTCTTTTCAGGGTGTAATATATGCAAATATCTTTAGAAAAAAGTACGCTACGAAAAATGTTTGAAATTCATGATCAAGGGAAATTTCGCAGGCATTTTGTCCGACATTTTCATACAACAAAAAAATTATAGCGCACAAATGCCATATCTACAAAATCCTATAAATGAAATTTTTTACATATACCGATATCAATGTGAAATGCATACAGTAGAACATTATGAATTTTAAACATAAATTAGGTATTAAGAAAGTTATTGTTGGTAAGATTACGGATAAAACGAATAAATGGGTTATTACGGACGATGACTGCAGCAAGGACGATGACGTTAAGAGTTTTATTGTACAAAAATTTTTAATTCTCGGCTCCACAATGTGCCGACTTAAAGTATACTAATCGGAAAAATAACAAACAATTAAAATTGTATTAAGAGCTTATTTTTAATATTTTATTCATTTATTTCATTATTCAGTTCTGGAATAAAAACAATATAATAATAATATTCATGTCATATGGGATAAGCAAATACAATTAATAAGTATATAAATAAAACAAGTAAATTGTAACAAGTAAAAGTTTGATAAAACGCGACGTGATATCACGGATCCGTTAAAAGAATTTCGACCCTACGAATAATGAGAATGAAAAAGCGAGCTGTCAAACAGCTGCTAATTAACAGTGCTACTATTGCTATGGGGACACACGAAGTTGTCTAGAATACTCCTAAATTTAGTTTTGAACAAAATGTTGAAATGTCTATGTCTTTTGGTCTCTGATATGATTCCTTGTCTTTGATAAGATAGAGTTTAGCTTCTTTACAAAATCGCGGCAATCACAAGAATTTTAACCAAATCTAAGTAAAACTCATGCAGCATTTAGTTTTTCATCATGTTGGATTTGTATCTTTTATTTTGCCCCTTTTTAATAATAAACTTTAGTTTTAGAGATTTTAGAGAGAAAAAAAAAATTTATTAAAAAAACCTTGTTAGAGTTCAGTTAAGAGTTTATTTCGTGCTTACACTTTTAAATTCATTAAATATATTATAAAATTATATACAAATTATACTTCGAAAAATCAAATTAAATTCTGTAAAAATACGTTACGACTTTATTCTATACATAATTTTGGGAATCCCACTTATGTATGCACATAACCGACGTAATCTAACTGAATTGTGAGAAATATAACTCGAAGTTATAATACATATTTGTAAGGAGTGAAAATCAAAAAATTCATAGAAACATTAAAAAAAATTCATTACAAAAATTCATAAAAAAAATTCATAGAATTTTGAAAATCGTGTTAATACAAAATAATTTGTGTAAAAAGAGAATTAGGTGTGTTCACGTTTTTCCACTACACTGTCATATTACATATTCGGACGCAAAAACAAGAAGAACGTTCAGTCATCTCTTCTGTTCATCATATACTCCTATTACATCGATCACATGATGTTCACTTTGTTACAGTTCAATGTGGTGCAATCAGGTATCCACTTATGTCTCGTATAACCTTATGTATAATTCAAAACAAGGATCATGTATATTTGTGCGTGGTATTGTATTATCCACAATTCAAAACAAAGATCATGTACCGTATTCTTGTGCGACTCGTAAAAATGGATATGCTCACACGCTGTAACTAGAAATCAAGAGTTCTAGACAGTTGAGTAATATTTCAATTGTGCAATTGGTTCTGTTTTTAGTAATTGGCAATTCTTTAATGCGCAATTAGCAGAATTTTTGCTCAGCTGCATTAAATTTTTTAAGAAAGTGTATTTCTCCAGTTGCTAACCTGTTTGTGCACTATGGTCTTCTCACGTTCATTAATTTCTGGGAAGTTTACTTTACAGCGGTATAACGTTCTAGCTTTTTCTTCTTTTTTTAAGTTTGATGCTTCCTTTTCTTCTTTTTAGTTGCTTATGTTGTGGTGATCTGCGTAACGCTACTTCGCTATATTAGAGCATGTCCTTCTGTGTGTGCAAATAGATGCTTAAAAAGGCACAATTAACTGTGCTCTGTGCCCAATTCGACAGACGTTGTCAGACGGATTATGTCAAGATTTCGCAGGAAGAGTAAGCAACATTAATTGGGAACTCAATACTCTCTTTTGGCTGCTAGGATTGTTTAAACGTCTCGCAGAAGACATTCCTACACCAGCAGCTTCAACAGGTGCTCGACTAAATCGCACAGAACTTTAACTTAAGGTTTCAAGAGTTCTATGATAGTGTCGACAAGAAGATTAAAGACATAGGAATTAAACTCGAGGAGAAGTTTAATTCACGCATTAACGACTTACAAGTGGTCATGAAAGTGATAAAGGAACGGTTAGAAAATAAAATTCAGTCTTTGGAAATAATGTAGAATCGGTTTTTTTGATATTATAGTTGTACTGACATTATCATATCAGACTTGTTGGCTCAATTCGTGAATATCCTAGCGCACGTGGTTAAAGTCACCAATTGCCTTAATGTAAACACCTCGACTACGAACATCAACTAGTGCATTTATATAAATAAGCAGAATGATGTCTTAGTGAAATTCAATAGCATCGTTGTAAGGAAAGTGTTATGGAGAAACTATCTTACCACAAGTAAGGTGATTCTAACGGATATCATTAGTGGTGAGATACGTACTCGAATCTATATCAATGAACATTTACCACCACTATGCCGAAAGCTGAACTCTTTATACAGTCAGATGAAGAAAAATGGTAAAATTACCAAATTGAAGATCTTCAAAAAAGATTTGCCCAAAGTGAGTGTTACACCCAATGACCACGCTGTGGTTTTGTATGATATCTACACGTTCCTAAACAGGTACAATAAAATCTAAACTTTCTCCAATATCTTGTTTATCCGTCTTATTGTATCTCAGCCTTTCTTGTTAAATTTATTGTAGTTGGTTTTCTTATCTACTGGATTGTAGTATCGTTGGAATAACATATAAGTGAATGTTGGAATACATGTAAAATCATAAATTTAAGTAAGTTAATTCCCTGTACTGAATTTTTGTGATAACACTCTTGATCTATTAGAACTCATACTTCAATGATGCTAGAGCTGAACCTTGAGCCAATTGCCAGCAACAAACTCTTTCGGAACTATCACAAATATAGTGATCCTAGTCTTAGCACATTTGAACTGCCGGTATATTAGTCCTTCTAGCAGCTCTATAGAGCTGCATGAGCTTATTAACCTTCTCAATAGTATAATATTCGATATTTTTGCTGTAAGCGATACTTGGCTAAGAGTCCGCCTTCGAAAGAAGGCATACTTGCTATGTACTCCAATGTTGTAATAACTGGAGTTTTTAATTGCAATTTATTTCACCCGGGAAAGTTTTCAGTAATAAGGCAAACTTAACATTGGCCCCCCATAATGACAATGTCTGTCTTACACTCCAAAGACTCTACAATCTAGACCTATACCCGCCTCTGTAGGTTAAACGTACGCACACTCGCTACTTATGGCGCATATTAACTATTGCGCACATTAACTATTGTATTGAATTCATTTCCGGGTGCCCAAGATAATTAGACTTCAAAGAATTGTAGAATGCACTTTGTTTATAATCGTAAACTTAGGGCCCACATCTTCTCCTTCGTTCATGCTTTCTTAAAATTCTACTTTCCTAATTATTTAAAATTCAAGTTGCTTATCTACCGATACAAACTAATTCAATCTCAATTCCCAAGCCTTTTAATTGAACGACTGCAGCTCTCCAGATGGAATAGAAACCCTTTCATATCAATACCACGTTTGTGTAACTCATCTGCCGAAAGATCGCTTACTGTTGTGAGGATCAAAGTCTCAGGGTCGTCTTGATCACACACTTCGGTTTTCATCCATCTTTTTTTATTATTATGCAGCCTGATTGCTTTATTGTTATTCAACTTTCCATTGTATTTTCTCAATATTCAACTTCATATTGTTTTAGCCCAAGTACATGAATGTATGTATACATATTATCTTGAATTACCTTGTACGTACGTGTCTTATTATACTCTTCATATAAATGTTTACTCTATATATAATAGGGGGACCCATAACTAATCAATTATTTTCGCAAGATACCATTTCTCGTAAGTCCTGCGGAAACCAGACAAGTGTAAGTATACTTTTTTTGGTGTTATTCTTCAACCAGTTTGTTAGTAATTTATTCCCAACAATATCAATTTTTTTTGTAGCCCTGTAATAAAATGTCGGACTTTGTACCTTCTAAGAGCCATATTCGTAATTGTGTACTTTTCCATTTTAACGCCGGTTTAAGTGCCACGGAAACAACAAGCAAAATTTGCGACATATATGGAGATGTGTTGAAGATCAAC
>KK503064.1:52785-67140 GCA_000688735.1 Glossina austeni | reverse complement strand
TAATTTCTTATCCGATGTCGAAACGCACCTTGAGTTCTATTTTAAGTCACGCCCACCCCACTTTTTCAAGGGGGGTGGGCGAGGGGGGGTTGAATTTTTGCAGGAATGATGGCAACAAGTCATCGCAAACGACGGTGATTACATAAACGATTAAAAAATAAAAATGTCATTTCAAAAAAACATTTTGTCTATGAATGCAAAATAATTGATTACTTATGAGTCCCCCTAATATTCCTAGCAAATTATCAGACTGTAACAGTTGTTTTTACAAGTTGACCAGAAACCGGAGGGGTTGTGGCATTCAGTTACTAGTTGACGGGCAACGCCGGTCATGACAGATAGATACAGAGAAAACGGCGACACCGTTTTCAAAAAGGTTGTAAATTAGAAAATCCGGATAGATCCTCATAAACTTAAATCCCTGAGGAGCCACCCTGGAAGGAAATGACAAGGAATAGGAAGACTAGGTTAGGGAAACATATTGTAAATTTCTTGTGGTATCAAACTGATAATTATTAAATAAAGAGCAGTTATTATAACGACATTTACCTTTCACCTTTTTTATATTTTTCGGAACTGGAGAGGGTCAGAAGTGTGAGTGGGTCTAGACAATAGAATAAATAATTAAACCCCTGAGTAGCGCGGCGAGCTAACCTCAGCATTCAGTTCCTATTTGGTTTAGAAATTTGCAGTCTTTACATTGACGCCCAAGCAGGGACGAGCAAGGAAAAGAAATCTTTGAACAACGGCTAAGAAATAGGAAAAGTTCTTTGAAGAAAGGCGAAGAAGTACCTCGGTAAAGGCCTTGAATTCAGGGAGAGTTTCTGTTGCCATCGTGAGCCCGCGGGGGATATAGTTAAGTATTTCGAGATTTTATTTTGCATACAAATAAAAGTGTCATTAAGTGTTGTGAAAAAAAAAGGAAAACAGAAGAACCTTCAGTCGTAATCTTCTCAGGGCACTATTTCATCTTTCAAATTCATATTTCCCATAGTATCTTCCAATTAAATTAAACACAATAGTAAAACGAGAAACAAAAAAGATCATCATTGAGTGATACAATTTCTCTGACAGATTTATCTGCATGAGGCGTATTCCTTTATTGGCTGCTGTGTTGGAATCCGTACTGAAAAATAAACAAAAGAAAAGCGCGTGACGTATTATCGATTATTAATGAAAAAGTACGGTTTTTGTGATTAATCGATTTAGGTCTGATTTAGTGATGTGCGCGTTTTGTTAAAATTTAGATTTTTCTTTTTGAGGTTGTTTCGAAACAATAAAATAATAGAAGAAAATTAAACATTATTAGTCAAAAAACGAAAAAGAAAAAACAATTAAATAATTTTTTTTCTAATTAAAGCGTGTATAAAAAAAAAGAAAAAGTAAATTCCATGCTTAAAAAAAAAGAAAATTATTTGAGAACGATCGTTAATGCTAGTCTGAGTCAATAATAACGCGAGTATGAACGGTTGAGTTGAGAGCAGGAAAACGCGTACGTTAAAAAGATTTATTAATAAAATTTTCATTTAGAAATATACAAAAAAGGGAGCGTTTAAAGTAAAAAAGAACAGCTCCATTTTTTAAGGAAAGAGTAAATTATTAGAAAACGTCCCTTTAACGAAATCTATAATTAACGTATAGTTCCGCGAATATTTTGTGATCGGATTGACGGCGGGAAATTGCGAATGTACATTTTTTTTTAGGAAAACTAGAAAAGTTGTCCCTCGGCTGTATAAATTCGTCATATATATCGGAACTGTCAGAGATCGTAATAGTCATGATCACTGTTATTATTTACGTTCTATTGATTATGCACTACGACTGCAATGTGAAAGTTGATTCGTTGGAATAAGGACGGATGACGATTGGTCATCAACCGGAGATTTTCTTTTGTATCGCGGTTTGAATAATAATTATATTCTTATCAAATTTAAAGGAACGGGAGATTCATTTATGTTTAATTAAAAAAAAAAAAAATTGTTAATGAATTAAGGAAGATTTACTGAAACCTTAAACAAATTTGTCGACGTAAATTGCGAAACGTTTAATACTTCGTTTAAAATTTGTATGGGAAAAATTTTGGTCTGTTGAAACATTGGAATAGGGTGAGCCAGCAGGACTAAAGTTTATATTGGAGGAGCATTGCGAGGCGTTTATTTTATTGAAGTTACTAATCAAATAGTTACAATATCGCGAGCGTGGCCAGGACAAAATGGGACTACATCCTGCGCAAGAAAGACCTGTGGGAGTACTTAGCAGAATTTCACTTGGATATAAGCCGAAATGTCGATGAGTTACGGAAACGATGGCACAGAGGATAGGGAACACACTTCCGAAGCTACAACTCTACTGCTATAGTTACAAGAAAAGCATCAAGCAAATGTTACGGTTATCAGGAGCCTTATCAGGATGTGCTCTGGCGCCTATACCCACCGATGCCAAAGTAAATGCAAGACAACAGAACAGAACAGAGGGTACAGAAAACCCGCGAACCTTTTCCAGATTTTGTCTAAGCTCTGCACGCCCTGATGAGGATGTTCCGAACAGCAAAAGCTGGACGCGTCACCGAAGTACTTACGGTGCATCCAAAACCAGGATTTTCGAAACCTAGACGAATTACTTGAGATGTCAGGTGATTTAAAAGGTATTCATTTAGGGAACACGCAACAGAATAGAGAACTACCACGAAATCAATTTAGAGCACCATAACGTGGACAGCGCTGTGTAGTCGAGTACGAGAGACAACCTGAAAAAATACAAGACATACGAAGGTATGTCGGCATTGCGGACTGGCCGGACATTGGCATGGAGATTGCCGAAATTCAGCAGTACTGTATTGTCAGAATTTCGGAAACCATGGCACTACAACGAATAACCGTTGTCATCGTGAACAAAAGTCCATTGGGCATTAACAACCGACGAATGCGGGGGTACAGAGCCAGGGGAAACGGACACCGCTCGGGAAGACGAGGGACAGAACTACAGCGTGTTCCGCCGATAACCCTGCCGTTACATCGAAGAAATCGAAACTGGATTGCGATTTGAAACAGCTCTTTTAACTGCAATAGCTAATTTGGCTGCGATCGCTGTAACAGCAACAATAGACACAGAAGAACTACAAGGGATGTCTCCAAGGAATTCGCGACTAAAATACAAACACATCACTGAAGAACGGCGCACGCTAACGCCATTTAGTTAGCTGATGGGACCAGAGTGTCCACCAAAAGCTCATTTTTATATGCGATCCAGCTTGGTAGTTTGACAATGTTGATTAAATTGATTGTGATACCGCAAGCAACCGACGAGGAAGTTCTTGGTGACAACTGGTTATAAGTATTTGGCACAACAATAACTTGTGCTGACAAAACCGCCTACCTGTATAGCAAAGCCTCAGATAGACAATACGCGTTGCTATACTATGAAGTCGATACCAAGTAATAAGCGAGAGGAGATCAAAGAATTTCGGAACGGGTTAGAACACAACCGGAATAATAAAAGTAGACCCAGAAATGTCTCAATAGTTGAAAATAATCCATATGAAAAGTCCGACGTCCCTAATAGTTCGCCGAATATAATGAACATAGGCAGCGCTCACACAATTAAACAAAATCCGATTGGATACATTAGTGAATGAGAGAAACTGAAAGGCGTTGTTGGTCAGTTCAAATTTGCTGACAAGCACGTATTTAAAGATGGCCCGAGAAGAGCAAAAACAATATGTACGCAGTAGTTGCAGAATCACGATTCGCACAACTGTGGTAAAGTTATAGAAATGCCAGCTCCGAAAAGTTTGGGGCGACACATCAGTGTCGCGTTCATCGCGTCGTCATGTGAGGAGTCTAATAAGGAAACCCTGTCTAAATCAAAGAAGAATGGTAATTATCATGATGACGAAGAGCCAAAGGGCGATTGTCCTATAGCCGTGGAGGAAAAGGAAACCCGGCAAACGATTTTTGTTTTCTTAGCCAACGTAGAGAAGGCTCATGCTCAACAGCCACGAACGATTGACTGGGACTTCATTTTCAATGAGATGGCATATCGTATCACGATGACTCGAAAAGGTTTGAAATACGTAGTACTATTGCCAAGGAAAGTGGCAGGGCACACAAAATCCGATAAAGAAGGCCGAGAAACGGTTAGGAGTTGAGTTAAGCAACCCTTATTCCAACGTTCTCCACCTAATATCCAAACTCAGCGCACTCGTCGACTGTGTCGGTTACACGGGTTGCCATGGGACGTGCGACAAAGCGTCGAACCGGTGATGCTACAAATGGAATTACACCAAGAGAATCAGAAGGATTGATTGGTTGTACCATCACGCTTGGCGTGAGTTCCGGTTCATAATAAATTGTCCCAAATATGCAAGGTGATTGAGTTCGTGCGGAATGCTTTGGGTATACCTGGGATGATAAGGTCAAAGATTCGCCAATATAAATATCCGACAGTGAGGAGCAATGGTGGCTGTTTTCCTTTTGAGGTACGCGAAGGGGAAAGGATGGGCAAAAAAAAAAGTTCCAGAGTCGTTTTGATCACACACTTCGGTTCACATCCTGATCACATCTTCTGTACATATACTGTCTTTTTTTATTATTATTATTAAGCAGTTATTATAACGACACTTGCATTTCTCTTTTTGTAATTGTTTTTCGGAACTGGAGAAGGTGAGCAATGTAAGTGACTCTGGACAATAAAGTAAACAACTGAGCCCCTGAGCAGCCCGGCGAGCTAAACCCAGCAATCAGTTAGGCAAGAAAATTCCTATTTAGACTAGGAATTTTTAGTTCTTACACTGTTCGTGTTGCTAGGTGTTCAAATGCGTTATCAGTGAGCCTCAAATAAATGAGGATTAATTAACTTGCTATTTAATGTATTGAAAGCTCTCTGTCTTCTTTCGGTCTATACTAACGTAGTATATTTTCTTACTAATTCATTTAAGCTACTGGCTATTTCTGCGAAACCCTCGATGAATCCCCTATAATAGGTGTAGAATGCATTTTATTATTATCTGGCTTTGTGCCGCCCGCTATTATTCAGTGTCCCATGTATACTACGTCTGATCTAAAAAATATGTATTTAAAAGCAATTATTATAATATAATAATATAATATAATATAATAATATTATTTAACTCGAATTCGCTCAAGATCTTACTGAATCTTTCTTCATTGTGCACCCTTGTGTTGTTAGCAATTTCTGCTATGTCGTATTTCCTTGAAGGAATTGAACGTGCTTTATTCCATCCTTAGGTATTGTTGCATTGGCATATATAGGTCCCAGGGGGTTTTCACGTAATTGACTCTGAATATTGAATCACGTATTGGTATATTTATCATTTCATATTTTACATTAATGGGAAGAACGAATTTTTCATAGTCAATATCGTAATTACACGTGCATAAGAAATATCCTCCGAGTGTCTATATGTACCAAAAAATTTTCCGGCTTAAGTAGTTTTTGTACGCAACGTTTATATTATCAATTATAAACTCTGATTCAGTGGTGCCGATGGATCTAATTTTTTAAGTTGTTATACCTGTTCACAAACGATAATCAGTTGGATTTTTTGCGAAATTTCGCAATATATGAGTAAGATCCGCATATAATTTGTGTATAACTTTTCCGTCCGTCTGTGTTTGCGATTGATCATAACTAAAGGGCAGTAATTTACAAACTAACGGAATACCGCTTATCCGTTTTCTTTCTATAATTCTTTTCCTTAGCGAAAAATTTCTAACATTTAAAGAAAATGAAAAAAATTATAAAAAGAAGTGACAATGTAAAGAAGGATATTGCTTTATGCAATTGGCGCGCACTTCTACGTGGTAATTGTTACACATACATTAACAAATTGGCAGACACAACTCATGTAAAGATGAAGGCAACAGATTTGTGAGAGAGGGAAATGAAAAGAGCAAGGGAACAAAATTTCTAAGTACAAGTTCACTCAGTTAACTAACACCACTTAGAGTCATTATATTATTTTCATTTGATTTTCTGCAAGTTGTACACGAAGTTAATTACCTTTTTTTTTTTTATATAAAGCGGACTGAAGGACTGTACTCGCATAAAAACTAAGAGAAAAAATATGTAAAGAAATAAAGTGAACGAAAAGTTACATTGAAACGTGGAGCAAGATAAATTGAAATAAAAATAAGTTCAAATGGAAATAAATTGGAACAGCAACAAACTAAAATAAAAAAAAAAATGTAAACTTGAAAACCAATCATTTTAAAAACCACGAAATTTATACTTACCTACAAACTTGAACATGAAAGAAAGTCTCGTAAAAAATCCTATACTAGCTAAGTATATATATATAACAAAATTGAAACTTGAAGCAAAAAAGAATCGTAATTCAGTCAGTGTTTAAAGACTACCACTTTTCTTTGAAACTACATAGAATTTAATTTTATCTACAAAAGTTAACTAGAAGAAAAATAAAGTTGCTTGTTAAAAGCATTTATTTAACCTATCTAAAAGTGACAGGTAAAAGTAATTGAAATAAATATTATTATTATTATTAATTTAGCCGGAGAAGTAAATTCTAAGACTAAAGTCTTATAACGCTAACATCTAAAGCTATCGGCTTTCTTAAAAACTTTACCGCACTTGAGATTCGAACATGCGACCATTGAGTTGCTAGTCGAGATTTTTTGCCTCCGATCACTGAGGCGAATAAATTAAATTAATTATGAATGATTGAACAAAAAAAAATTTTGTTTGCTTGTCTAAATCATATACTTACATATAAGAATAACATTAAAGCCTGGAACAGTGAGAATTGGAAGTAATGTTAAAGAATCACGAATTTTAAACGGGACTACAGGCATTTACCTACGTAATATATTGATGATGAAAAAGGCACGATTTCGGTGAAATGATGAAAAATGTGGAAGATAATTGCAACACAGCGCTGTCGATCACGAAATGACGGACAGACCGTTCCATGAATAGACTAACGAAATAGAGGCATAAGGAACAAAAAATGGGCGGTGCCATAAAAGCAGACAGATGGTGTGACGTGTTAACAGACTGGCAGGGAATACTACATCTATTATTTTTATTAGCATGTACTTGGACAGTGGTTAATCAACGGTTTTGCAGCGTACCATATTTTTGAGTGAACTAGTTTTTCTCTTTCATCATTCCTTAATTCAATTTTTTTGTTTTGGATCTTGATTAGGATTTTATCTTAAGTGGTTATTTTGTTTGTTAGTTCTTCTTCGAACATGAACGTTTGTTTTCAATGATTGGTTTTCACGATTTCATGTTCAACAGGAAAACCATAAACAATAATGATTTAGAAAGGTCGTGGGTCAGAGGTTTGTAAGATCTGGAAGGAGAATTTAGTTCTTCCAAAGAACGATGGGCTTTCGCAGTGCGCTACATGTTTTCGTTTGCAGGAATCTTGATTTTGTGGAAATTAAGAGTCCAATTTTAGTGTGTCAAAATAATGTTCTATTCAGTTTCATCTCAGACCAATCAAGCCAGTTCAATCAGATACTGGGTACAGAATCGCTCTTACTAGAAATCCGATAACATAATTACGCTTCTTTCTTATTCACAAATAAGTATATTGATTTTTCTTGTGTTCACACAATTATTCTATTTATTACATTCCCTTTTCCATCGATCACCTGTCGCCCACATTTTCATTGTTCAATATGCCATAATAAGTTACCGGTTTTCGACAAGCAAAGCATCATGCGTCCTTAGAGATTAGGTTATGGACATGCGGGGTTTGTTTGACACTATTAGCCATTCTCTTGTCATTGTGAACAATGTAAATGGGAAGAGATCCCCCTTAGCAACAGTGACCAGGGTTTATGTGCATCCGTTGAAGACCTATGAGAAATATGCTTCTTGCCAGCACGAGTCTCGAATGAAACTAGTGAATGGTTTGCTTATTGGGGTCGAGATGGGCCAGTGATGTTGATATCACTATTACAAAGAGCATGCGTTTGCATTTTCATTGCAGTCTAAACATGGGTAAGCGGTTAATGACTATCATATTTTTAGAGTAATGATTAACTATCTAGCGTACTTCCGGGGTGTCTACAGGGTCCTTATTTGAAGAGCATTTACTGAGGTTCTGCTTTTGAGCTTTCAGTGTACGTCTTTAGATGAGCAGGTAGACCACATTACTCGCACGAGTGGGACGCTTTCTTTGCTGGATTGCTGCACTTGTATTCCTTTCGAGGCGCAACAAAAAAGATGCATTTCAGATTGTTCTTTCCAAAACTGTCATTAAAGACGATTTCTTGATGTTCATATCTTTTTATCGATAATCGCTTCTTATTAGTTTTGTGTATAAAATTACTAGAATTAGAATAGATTACTATTAAAGAATTCATAAAACATTTAAAAGTCTCTGTAAGGTATTCACAGTTTTAGGTCTATATTCGTATACGTATGTATTTGCGAATCAAATTTTGTATTTTTTTTTTTATAAATATATAAAATTTCTGTTTGGACATTACACGGCCAGTCGATAAGGAAAATTCCGTAGTTATGCCTTTGGCTTACTTTCGGGAACTTTTTTCTAACACTACACCCCTTGTCAATGACATTTTTTGGTAATTAAAAACTTTCCTTTTATTTAACTGAAAAAAAATTAATTAATTTCTCCTTTCAAACACACTTGACTTAATCGAAATTCTGTATCACACTGCCACTTTACTCCGAATTGCCGACTACTTTAGTCTGTCTCGTCCGTATTCTCTCTTGTTTCGATAATCAAAAAAAAGGACGTGCCATTTGCTTATGCAAATGCGACCTTTATCCTATGCAGACGGACTTTGGACTTTATTATCTTTTTATAATTCTCTCTTTAAATGACGCTACTATGTGACCGGAGAATTGTGAAAAGAAATCTTGATTAACGGAATTCCATTATTATACGTAACACCACTCGTTTTGTAAAGAGCAGAGACAAAGCTGACCGAGGAGAGAAAACTTCCAACACGTATATACGCGGACGTTACATATGTTCCCTTTAACATTTTCAGACTATCCCTCGAAGCAGTTAGGACAGTGAATTCTCTATGAATGTCTCTGATTTCTACAACATTTTTGCCTTTATGACATGATATACCTAACCTCAACGGTAACCCTGATGGCGACAAACAAAAGCCTTACGGTCATTTTCCTTAATCTTTCTAAGCATTCGCTCGTAGGTATTAAGGCCTTGCCTTTATTCGATTCTAACCTGGATACCATTCGAGGCTTTAAATCCTATCGCACTTTAAAAATGCCTTCTAAGTTTGCGAGCTGTCTTTTTTTTGTCGGACAGATTACGTGTTCACTTCTTAAGTCATCTTTGATTTAGGAAATCATTTAACATACCAGACCAGCAAAGAAAGCGCCATTTGAGGAAGGGAAGAAAGGAGAACATCACATCAAGTAAGATATGTGTCGAGAAGAGGAATTAATTAAACAAAATTAAACGAAAACTTAAAAAAAAATAAAAACTAAGAAGGAAACAAATACATAGCCACAAACTAACGGACCGGAGAACAATGAAATGATGTTCATTATGGCATTTATTAACTAGAAAAATAGGGGGCTTCGCAAGAATGGGGTAAGTGAGTGTGTATGTGGGGATGTAACCACCAATAGTGATCCCGACACTTTAAAATTAGTTATAATTTATTTTTCTAAAGGCAGCTGGGCTAGCCAGGCGACACAAAGTGTAGCAACAGCTCTATATGGCTAGTATTACACATTCTTCCCTGGGTAAAATAATTCGGTTCCTACCAACATTAGCTCGTTGCCTACTTCATCTCCCTTAAAAGAATGTTTGAAAATCGTGTTCGCTTGAAGAAAATCACTCAGGTTTTACCTTTACCCTTCGTCTGGATTTTCTACTCACGAGCTATGGATCTCTGAAAGCATTTCTGTATAAAAACGACTGTTCAGAGACTATGACTCCCCTATATGGCGATCAATTGGAAACACATAATATGGTAATGCCCTTTTTACTCTGACTTTCGAGATATAGAAGCCGTGGGAATTCAACATATGAATGATGGTTTTGAAAACAGTCTGGCCCTCACTACTTCTGAGGCGTTGGTTGTATTGGGTGCGTGTGCTTATTTTTAGCTGGGGTCTCTTCAAGTGTTCCAAGAGGCTTCTCCTTTTGCTTATTTGAAAGCGTGATGGAAATCCCCTTCGCACGCTTCTCTGGATTATTACTGCTGTTAGAAGCCGATTTGAGCTTACATTTCTCTTACCAATACTTTCTTTTCCTTACTAAATGAAAAATGTAGAGATAGACCTTTGCCTCGTGAGAATACAATATTTATGCGCATAGTATTGACTGATACTATATTAACACAGTTTCGCCTAAAGATTCTATAATGTATCGGGTTCCACTAAAGGCTTTTATTATTTCTACTTTCATTATTTTCTTCTCTTTTATTCCTGGTGCAACGGAACACATCTCCAACATCTTCTGGCCCCACCAAACACACAAAATTGACTACTTATTATTGGCAGATATCCAAACTATAAAAAACACAAAACTTGAGGCACGTGTATCCTTCTGCCGCGGGGTATTGCGCGTCTATCGGTTAATTCCGGTTTCGTAGTTACATACCCTCCATATACTAATTTCTAACATAAATTGGAAAGCAAATTTCCAAGACGTTTTTCCTTCCTAACTGATTTTGGATTGTCATGATTTGCGATTAACGGAAATGGGTCGATTATGTTTATATATTTTGAGGATGGATACTTGGTGATATATTCAAAATCTAAGCTGATAAATTAAAAGAATTCGTGAACACGCCGAAAGCAACATTTTTATACTTGACCCTTTTTAGAAAGTTCTTTAAAAAGTAAAATTGAGAATATGATGGTGAATATGTGCAAATTTTAGCTATAAAAGTGAAGTCTAGGAAAAATTCATGTAAATTACATTCAAACTGCTCCGCAATCGAAATCGAAAATTTTTATTTAGTACGAAATAAAAATTTTCTTTTTTCTTTTTAATTAAGTCGATTAATTAATTGACGCATCTGTTGCCTTTAACGAATAAAAAACGTACGGTATCTTTTATCGTGTTTGTCAATTAAAAGAAATTGAGTAAATGTCCTTTTCGTTTTCCATTGTTTTTTCTCGTGTTCAGGACAGTGCATTTACGACGCCACGTTACGCACACAAAATATAGAGTGTCTAGTTCGATAGTCTAATTTTTATAGATTTGGCGTCAGCTTTTACTTTGGTTGTACAATGTAATTAAACGTCACTACTTATTTACAAACCGTTACTACGGTATTTACGAACCATTTTTAAAAATAGTTTTACCCTTTAGAATATACTAGAATAGCCATGATACCTAGCGGAATCTCTTCCATTAAGTTTTTTTACAAATATTTTTAACATTTTTGTTCGTTGATTAAGCACCATTGTTTATTTCCAAAAAAGTCAACAGTTCAAATGCAAAGCCCAATTAATCAATGACTTCGATTATGTTAATTCAACACACAATATCTAGGTTAAGTCTCCAAGCAAGAGAAATGTTCATTGTTTGATTCCTTCAAAGCTACTTATACTAATTTGTTAGTCGTATTTAGTAAAAGTAAGCGGTTAAAAAGAACTCACAATCCTCTCTTTTGGCTCAAAATTTGGTTTTTGGATGCGCAATGATGAATAGGATTGATGACTACAGATTCTTTCTATTTGTTGCTGCATTCTTTGACTCTATTGACTTTAAAAACCAATTATTCATTTTCGGGAATTAGAAGCAATTCTCAAATTGACAACAAAATCTTTAGAGGATGGTTATTATAAGAGGCTATTCCTCGAAACCATTTTCAGAGACGTCAAGGGTCATTATGCTATGCATTTACGTTTCTGATCATAATGTTCAAATCAGCTAACTTTTGGAAGAACCCTAAGTTTAAAGTGTAGTTACGTGGGTTTCAAAATTCTTCGAAAATGGCATAAAATACCATACTCTATATACGCTCAGAGGAAGTGCCAGGTATTACTCATTTTTTGACATCAAAGGAAAGTAACCTCCATTGAATATATATCGTAAATTCAGAAAGGGCTATACGTCGCACAAATAGTGGTCAAAACGATCGTCTGTATGAGATCATAAATTTTTTCGGGTACATTCTACGATTTTGGACAGACACTACGATCATACCTCTTGGCTGCAGTCGCTTTCTTCTCATTGCACAGC
Organism: Glossina austeni; assembly: GCA_000688735.1. NCBI lineage: Eukaryota > Metazoa > Arthropoda > Insecta > Diptera > Glossinidae > Glossina > Glossina austeni. Next base: position 54,950 of record KK503064.1, on the reverse strand, counting down.
ATTTGGGACAAATTTCAGAATATCTGAAATTGATCTCATATTTATTCGAGCAAAATGTAGACAACCTTGCTGCCCGAGCTGTCACGGTCGAAAATTTAGGCCAATTAAAAATATGGTGGCATTATTCTGGGTAAAAAAGAATGTAAACAAATACATTTATATCATATAATGCATTGCAACGTTCAGTTAATAAAATCCACAGTTATATAGTCAAGACCTTCAAAAACTTCTCCTTATAGAATTAATTTCAGTCGATTTCCTATCAGATATGACTGCACACGCTACACCGGAATAATTCTGTTATGATACGTAAAACTTGGCTTGAATTTTGGGTACCAAAATTACAAAATTTAGTTAAGATGGTTATCTGAAATTGCAAATCACACCATACTAACGAAGACAAAAAACCAATAGGATCCGGAGTTTCTAGAACTACAAGATTTTTTTCCAATTTAAAAAGAAGTCCTAGATGCTAAACTCTATCAAAAGCTTGCTTCACGTCTGAGAAAACTGCTGAACAGCACTACTTGTTTTATAACGTATTGCTTACTTCTTTCACGATTCGATGACATTGTTCGGACGCGTCCTGCTTATGGAAAAACCCAAATTGATGTTCGGAAACTGTTTTATTATCATTTAATATTGACTGCAATCTTCGTAACAGCAGTTTTTCAAAGCTTTTCGAAAAGATCGAGAAAAGACTTATTGGCCTGTAAAAGTTGATGTCATTCTCCGGCTTAGTAGATTTAGGCACCATCAATATTTCAGTGCATTTCCTGTGATCTTGGTAATGATTCAGTCTCAAAATTGAAGTTACATTTAATTATATAAAAAATTGTTTTTAGCTACCAAGTCATTCGTTTATTAATCCAACACATTTATTTTATCAACTATTAAAATATCACTAAATATCGAAGTCTGCATAAGTTTCATCTAGACATTTGTTTTGACTACCAAAAAAAGATAACTTCATACACTAGCTAAACACAAAGATACCAACACAGTGACACTTTTTGGCGTTTAAGTAACACTTACATTGCCTTTTTACGACAACGATTAATCTAGCCTCTCTGAAAGGAACAACGAGGTAAAAAAAATATTATGGGTGAGAACATCGCACCATTACAAAAAGGAATGGGATTTTATAATAAGTTAACTTGAATGAACAAATGCAAAAAGTGAACATTCAATTATATATATAAATATAAAAGTTAAATGTTCATTTGTGTTGTAAAAGCTAAGCAAATTCATTATGTGTTTGCAGAGGTTCACATTACACGCAATCACGTATACATACACACCCTTTCCAAGTTGATCGTCATTCTCTTTTCACTTTCTCGTTCACTTTTTCTTTCCATTTATGCAATACTTCGAAAAATTTTTCATCTTCACCTTTGCAAATTTATGTTCAAGTGTTCAAATTTATTTCAGTCCTTTAAAAAATAATTGCAAATATAATGCTTATTCAACTGCCATACTTACTCTTAAATGCTGCATAGTGTCGTAGCAGTCTCGTTTAGTGCTTTCAGGAAAGTAAGCACTGCTTGAAAATGCCTTTCTATTGTAATCCATGACTCATGTGTATTTATTTTATTAATTCTTTTCAAAATTATCGTATTGATATATTGATACGATATATCCCTTATATAAACTAAGAAAAACAAGTTTACAATCTAAGTTAGTTAATACTAAATTAATTAATTCAAGTTCAAAATGTTTTTAATAAAATACGATTAAAATATATATAATATAAGATTCAAGTTTAATCATTCAGGCTGTTTAAAAATTCTGTCTCTTTCTGTTACATATTGTTTTGTATTTGCTTACTTTTGTTAACTGGCTGTTCACTTTCAATATGTCCCCTTGCAATTGCCTTTTGTTCAAATATATTCATATTATATTTTTCAATACCAACTGGACTATTTTCAATTTTAGCATCTATTAGGGGGACCCATAACTAATCAATTATTTTTGCAAGATACCATTTCTCATTAGCCCTGCAAGTGTAAGCATACTTTTTTTTGGTGTTATTCTTCAACCAATTTGTTAGTAATTTATTCCTAACAATGTAAATCTTTTTTGTAGCCCTATAATAAAATAGCGGACTTTGTACCTTCTGAGAGCCATGTTTGTAATTGTGTACTTTTCCATTTTAACGCCGGTTT
>KK503064.1:0-52067 GCA_000688735.1 Glossina austeni | reverse complement strand
CCCACCTAACTTTTTCAAGGTGGGGGAGGGTTGAACTTTTGCAGGAACGATGGCAACAACGCAAACATCGCAAACGACACTCATTGCATAAACGATTAAAAAATAAAAATGTCATTTCAAAAAAACATTTTGTCTATGAATGCAAAATAATTGATTACTTATGGGTCCCCCTAATATATTTTCATTTTGATTTAGACTTATGTTCATATCTTTGCACGCTGACGGTTATATTGTATAAACCACTGTTATTATCCTCTAGTACTTAAGATCTTGCTTCAGTGTATTTTTCTACTACTTTTTCAGATACTTAATAAGAAATTTGACTTTTTTACACATAACCCTGTTACCCCTTTCAATTGGTGGCAATTTTTAAGGTTTCTGTTATAATCCATCACTTTTTTATAATCGTTTTGGTTAACTACTTTAAGTCTCAAACGCACTGGAAGCAGAGTCACTTTTGTTCACAGCGTTTTACACATTACCAAGTGGGGGAGACTTGGCGAATTACTTCTAAGCGTTGCTCTATAATGTAATATTGCGCTATAAGAATGACTATCGCTTTGTTCAGCTTTTATAAGTAACTTTTGAACTCTTTGAATTGACCTTTCCGGTAAACCATTAAATCTAGAAAAATGAAGACATTGTTATATGTTCAAAATCCCAATCACCTCAAAATGTTGTAAACTCTCTCGGAATGCCAAGTCTGACGAAAATACACTTAAGTGTGGTAACAGGTTCTATTCTAGAATGATCAGTACTTAACAATTAGATTTGAATAAGTTTGGAGCAATAATCGACTACAACTAAATACTGTTTGCTGCTGAATTCGAATATTTCACAACCTAACTTGAGCCAAAGTATTTGGAAAATTATGTACAACTATTTTTCATTCAAATTTTCCACTTTAGCACATAGGTCGTAACTTCCCATTATTTTTGAAATATCTGCAGATATGTGTGGCCGAACGACTTTTCGTCGGGCAAGACTTTCGAACCGCTGCATTTCCATATGATCTTCACGCAACAATATTGTATATTTTTTAATATAATATTATCATGAATAGACAATTCATTTCTCAAATCAAATAAGGTATAACGTCACTATCGATTTGTTTTGTCTTATCGGCCTATTTTTTATATAATATTATATTTTCTTACAAATGGAATCCTTTATTGTTGTGTCCTTTATTTCGTTTAATATATGAAAAGTAACAAGTAGTTCTATGAAGCTCTAAATAAGTATTTAGCAAACTTGCACATATCATTTAAATCATATCATTTAAATCATAGCATTGCAAGCGTAACGTAAATCTCTGCAAACTTAAAGGTATTTTATTGAAAAGTTTGTCAGACTGATTAGCAATATATGATCTATTTCTACAAAGATTGCTCGTCCAAAAACGTATTAGTAAAATTTATGAAATTTATGAAATAAAATGACAAAGAATTCTTTTTCAAGTTGAGCGTAATTTTTCTGAGTTGCCATTAAAGAAGCACAAGTATTTGTTAGTAAATTGGCTTCATACATAGGGGCATCAACTCTCATCAACTGAGATTATTAATTTTTGAGAAGGTTTAAAAATGCGTTAAAACAGGTACACGCGTAATTTCTATTTTTAAATTTTCGATTTTTTGTTATCGGTAAACATTCCTTGCCAAAATGCCTTCTACTGAATTATATTTAAAAAAAAAGAAAATAAAGTGTAAAAGTTGTCATAATATTATATATGAAAAGTTTATTTATATAAACAAATGAAAAAAACTAATAAATTTCTATCTAAAAAAGAAAGCATAAGGGTCAAGTATTCACTTGTAGTGTAAAAGCTGAACAAATTTTTTGAAGGAGTTCATCTTGCACACGTCCACATACTCGTGCAAGCATTCTCATTTTTTCACCTTCCAAATTTTTTTCTCTTATATAGGTATATTTGAACATTACTTTCAAAAATTTTTCATCTTCAGCCTTTCGTTTGGAATAGGCTTTCCGACCACCACATTACTTTGCACTTTTCAACTAAAATATATGGGAGTTGAACTCAACTTTAAGCAATTTTTTATATAATACTTACGGGAAGTGCCCACTTATTTGAATATACCTTCTCACACTGTTTCTCTTGCATAATGTGTTCGTCAGTTGCTCTTCCGTCGTTTTCTTTTAACTAATTAACTTGTATTTTTGCGTACTCTTATATTAATTTTAAGAAAAATATAAATATGTATTTTAATTTTATTTAATTGTTTCTTCTCTCTGTTTATGTTTCACTGCAGTAATAAAAAGGGAAATAACCATTTTACAGCTTGAAAGCGTTAGTTTTCATCGATACATCGCTATTCTACCTATCAAAAACATGGAAATTTTAAAAGTTTGATAAAAATTGCGTTAACGTAAAATGCAGGAAAGCTATGTGTTATGTACATTTAAATGCACACATTCAACTTTATTTTGACAGTTCAGAACCCATGACGCCGCAAGGAGTTGACACATTAAAAGAAGTCTTCGCTTGTCTTTATGGGAAAAATCAAAAAAATCTTTTTCTCCTGTGAGTCAGCAAATCAAAACAGATAGCTTGTTGAGTTTAAAAAAAAACGTCTATATACCAGTAAACAATTAAAGTGCGAACACAGTACTTGCAAAATCATTCAACATACAGCTTTGCCTTATGCAGAATCATATGGTTAGCGTTTGTTTAGGCCGACGCTTAAGAAGAGGTATAAAATTAATAGACTAGAAATTTCTTTGAAATATAATTTTCTTGAAGCAAAACATGAAAAAAAGGAAAAAAATAATTTTTTTGCAAGTAAAAGACGATTTCAATTATTTCAACAATTTCAGTTAATAACATATTTATAATTAAAGTTTCCTAAGAAATAGGTTTGTAAGGAAACATTTAAGCAACCAAAGGAAATGGATAGCCACGATTTACTTGTTTGGATTATGATAACAGCAATGACGTGGAAGTGTTGTAGTCGTCGTTGTAAATACAAAAAGCGAGATGTCGATGGATTCCTTGCGGCCGTCTTCGGCCTCATGTATTATATCGACGTGGAGCAATTTAAAGTGAATGTTCGCATGAATCGTGAAATATTTGACCTTCTTCTAAATTTGCGGGAGAAGATGGGAACGATATCTTCATATAAACCATATATATCTGCTAACTGAACATTGTTCCTAACACTCCTGTAAGTTGATCATATATGAAAACGACAATGCAAAAAAACATTTAATTTGTGTTCTTTACAGATACTTGGTCCATGGGATATGTGTGTTAGATACTTATTACTTATAATGGGAGCGTTTACAGTGCGAAGCTTATGGAATGTTCTAGCTCCGTTTTATTTATCTTTGCCCAAAAAATCTTAGTGAGAGCCTGTCGCGGATGATTTTGACAATATTTGGAATCTTGTTCGCATCGTAAGCATTGTGAGCAGCACTTAACATATGCTAGTAGAGTAGCAAAAAGTAAGAAACGAACACAAAAATTACAATAGTAAAATTAGTGTGACACAAATAAGGATTTTAAAATTGATTAAAAAAAAAAAAAATTTAAAAAATGCTATGACATCATTCACTATTATCAATTGTTCCGTAATTTGAAAAATGGGCTTTAACCTAATACATTTAAATAAAACAATTTGATAAATATATTTTAAATAGAAAATTAATCGCCTTAATTGCCATTGTTCATTTTTTGGAAATTAATACACTGTGTAATTTGAAGTACCATACAACGTAATAAGAGTTAAAATAGTACGATATGAAAAGTAAACGTAGATAATTAGCTTTAAGCTTGCAATAAGTCATTTTTAGTTTTATCTTTTTGGTTTATTTGATTGCATACATCCAAAACCATATGATTTGCCAATTCCCACAAAGGCTAGTACAACGTTGCCCACTTTTTCGAAATGCATATCTGCACTTTGTCCGTTCACATTGATTTTCATATGTTCAACTTTTATTCCCAGGTAATAAAGCGAACCGTCATTGTGCGCAGCCTACTGCACTATTGCGTTGTAGAAACATTGGTTTTAAGACACCAAATACTCTTTCAATAGTATGGCGCGCTTCGTCGTCTGAACTATAATTCAGAAGCATTTAAAATTCATCCCATTTTTAAAATTTAATGTATATATTTTTAATTGTGCAGTGGTTCCGGAAGGTGACCATTACAATTTACGAATGAATAACATTCAAACAGGAAGGTGTTTCCCAATTTTCGGTATATTATATTTAATAGTCAATGATTGCGCCGATAACTTAGAACATCAAAATTTGTTTTACTCGACACAATTCAATTGAAGCCTGATCGCAAAATCACTTGCACTAGTACCACAGAACATTACTTAACAGCTTATTTTTAACCTAATATAGGTAGGAAAAGTTCGAACCTCATTATCTAATATATGCAAGTTTTTAAAATTGTTGGCTTTGCTAAAGGTGAGCTATCATCACTAAAGTGTAAATCATTTGCCAAAGAAAGCAGGTTTACCAGTTTTATCATCTAATTTGCAGCAGCAAGAAATTATAAGAAAGCTCCGTAAAGCATAAACGCACGCATATATGTAGATTGAACACGCAGAACATGTTGTATATGCAAAAGTCCACGTTAAAGTCCTAATGAAGTGACTTAAGATTCTGCGCCAGAGATTGGAATCCAGATACAATATTGGAATTGTGTGTATTCCTATCCCGCTTTCGAAGACATTTTAAAAGCAGTGTGCTATAGCCCTCTACAGTGTTTATAATCTGCTAAATAAATTGTAATTGTATTTTCATTAACACAACGTTGGATATATGGCGCTAGAATATTTACAACGGACATATAATAATATGCAATCAAAAATAACTTGAGATTTTTATTTTTTAACTTCACCTTATGGATGCCCGAGATTATATGTATGGAGGGTTGCTCTGAATTATTCCACCTATTGTTCTGCTTATTGCTGGCTCTTTTACCTTAGTAAAAAATCTGTAAGCAGCCATTTTTTTACATATACTTGCAGGTGATAACACTCCTACGAAGGGCTAATTTTGCGCAGACTAAAAAAATCAATGTTTAAGAAATGTTACTAATGAGCTATGGAGCTGAAATTTTTTGTCAATCTTCAATTGCATGTAAAATTTTATCAGGAATTTCCAGGTCTATTCGCAACAATATTACTTTTTTAATAAACCTAATCTGAGAATCGCTGTGAGGTTTACATAATTACGTATTTCATTAAACATATGTGGTGACAATAGGAAGGCTGTAATGACCGGTAAACTCTTAAAATTCTTAAAATCCTAATTTCTGTCATGCGCACTACTTTACCATTGCCCTCAAATATATTTCAATCAATTATATCTTTTTTTATTGAAAATATTAATTTTTGTCTCCCATTGCATTCGGCTGAAAGCATGTGCTTTTTCTCTTCTAGCATATCCTTGTGAAATTGGCATATTGACAAAACAGTAAAATTTGGTTAGCGAAACCGCGCACTGCAAAGACAACACTCTCTTTAGTGCATTTTTTCATTATAACAAACTCTTTCCAAACTAAAAAAACAAAAAAAAAAAACAAAGGCTCAAAAAAGTAATAATTAAAACTTTTATATGAAAAAAATAAAGACATAGTATACGCTCTAAATACGTACATGTTCTTCAAACTGTCTTTAACCGAATTTGTTTCTGGATTGCGACATATATACCGTCGTGAGTTGTCTTTTAGTCAATGTTAAAAATAATTAAAATCAAAACACAATAGTGGACGTTTTTTATATAGAAGAGTTATTAATTCGCTAAAGATGATGATATAGAAAAGTGGCTAATGAGTAATAAAATAAGAGATTAAGTCTGAAACTGTTCAAATGGTTTCGAAATGCACCTATATCAAGCGAGACGGGACAATGGAAGTTTGCATACAACAATTCTATCAAATTCTATCTTTGTTACCTGAAGACCGTATAAAACATTTGTTTGTTCCAATATGAAATCTGTTCACGCGAAGTTAAATTATTTTTTTCTTTCTCAGTCAGTGGTACAAATTTGTATATTGTTTATACTTTTTAATTGAACGTCAGATGCATCTAACTAGAAGTAATTTAGAGAGTGGGTACACTTATTTTTTCTTTGGGGAATAAATATGAAGTAAGAAAATTTGGCCTTTTAATGCCTACTAGCCATTGAGTGTGAACTTATAAAAATTTTAACAAGTTTGCCCTATTCATATGCAAATGTCTGTTCAATGTGATACGTTGTTTTATCATGCTCACGTTAGAGCGTAGTTCATGCTCTGGCAGAAAAGTTATACGCGGTGGAGCCAATCAATGGTATTCATTAATTCACGTTTATATAAACAATTGTGTAATGCTTTGTTGAGCAATATTTGCAAATATAATTGCAATTTATAGATACTTTCTAATGGGGCTGCGATTGCTTGCAAACTTCGACTACGTTTACACGTGCTAGGTTTTTCGTCTCAACTTTTACGACCTAAGGCATCCCAACAATGGATGGCAACGGACTGGACGGACATGGCTAAAACGACCAGTAATTTTACATTGACCAAGGATATCTCTATTGAAACTCGAGCATCAATTCACTATATGGCTATCCTTTAGGTGCTTTTGAGAGAAATGAGACATCTCAGAGATGGGAGAAAGCTGTTCTCCTTACGACAGCCTTTCTGCCTGAAAATTACCGGAGTTCTCTCTGACGGCGACGTATGCAATTGATTATTGATGATTGACGAGAGTTGATATCAATCCTTTAATATATTGTTACAGTTAGAAACAAATCTTACCTTACTAGAATATGTAGATCGGGTAAGCATTTGAAAGCCATTGCTTATGCTTATGGATTTGACGCTGAACACTTATAGATACAAGTTATATTAAAAACTAGTTTTTTATACATGCGTGAGAAAACAGGACATTGTGAATGTCTAGTGTTATTTGCTTTGAATAATTTCGTATTTTAGCCTGTATTCAACGTGTATAGTCCTTCAAATAATAAAAATGCGAAAAAAATAATCCAACATTTACTTTTTTCGTTTTTTTGTAATTTATTTTAGAATAATGGACAAATGGACCAGTTTTAAATTTATATTTATTTATTTTAAATTTATATTATTTTATTTTCAATGGAGAATAAAACTTTACAAAATGTATACCTATTTTTATATACGAATCTACTTCAATCTTATAAACAGGTAACAACACATACGTATTTGCATACATACACATTTTCATTCATTTTCTAAACGGCAGATTTAAAATATGGTAACTTTTCAGCTTATTTGTCTGTTTATTATCGGCTAATAAACCTATTGCGAATAACTTCGAAAGATGGAGAAATCAATCAAGATATCGATAAATGAAGTTGACAATTTCTACTTTTACTGCCTAAATGCCTAAATGCTTATCAATATGTTTGTTTATCATAGACCATTGAGCTTCTGTGATTAATCTAAACGCCGAGTGCGGCGTATGTCCAAACTGATTTCGGAATTTCTTTTTGTGACAGCAATTTGTTTTCCAGACTTAACTTTGATTTTTGACCAAGCAACCAATATAGACGTTTTGTTTTTATTTCCGAATGCGTTTTCTTTGCTTTTCGTGATTCTTTCATTTTAGTCTTCTATCTATCTATCTATCTAGGTACTTAATGCAGTTCGATTCACGGATTGGGGCGCCCTGGAAAGACATGGGGGAAAAACATTTTTTAAAGTAAATGTGATGTACGTCAATTTTTTGGCATGTACGCGTATGTTAAATTTCTTTAGCCATATTTTATTAAGGCGTGTTTGAGCTTCGGTTTTATGTTTGCTGCATGTAATGAAAGTCGTATTATACGCATACGTAGCATACGTGTTCAACTAGTGGCGTATCCGTAGAGAAAATAGTCTAAAGCACAAGATCTAATGCACTATCCTGTGGAATGTCCCCATTGACTTCCCAGACATCTATGTTTCGTTCTTTACTTAAACGAAAAAGAGCGATTTTGTGAATGCGAACAAAATCTAGATAGAAAAAGGGAAGAAGGTTGCTTGTCAAATTTAAAAGAAGTCCAGGATGTTGTAGCAAAAATTTTTCAAAGTTTTTCGAAAAGTTAAAAAGGACACTTATTATTCTTTAATAGTTGGTTTGGTTGAGCAGCCATCATTATTTTAGCGCATTTTCTTTGATTTAGATAATGAATCAGTCTCAAAATTGAATTGTAGATAAAAGTCAATAATATAATATCCTTTGTAGATAAAGCCCTTATTGCTTTAGCACATATTTTTTCATACCCCGGAAGCATTTTATTGCTTAAAGGGGATATTTCGCACTATTTCCCTAAGAGAAATATATTTAATGGAAAAATCCACGTGGCAATGATTGCCAAGAAACTGCGACTTCTCTTTCGTCGTCGGGATTGTTGAAAGATAAAGATTGAAAGGAAGATTCTAAGTATTTTATAAAGGGATGCGCCTTATTAGAATCTGATTCACAGCATCTGGTATTTGACTCTTTTTTTTTATTTTATTTAATTTTTATTTACCTACTTATACATGAAATTCCACTATACAAAATTAGCAGTCGAATTCAAATAAAAATTAAGAGAAAATCTTATACTAATCGTTTTAAAACTAGTATACAATATGAAGAAGATATGAAAAAAGAAGAATAAAAGAAAAACAAAAACAAAGTAACTTTAAAATAATAATTCACGCATAAATAAATAAAAGGAAAAAAAAAGAAAAAAAAGGATGTACACAGCTAGCACAGAAGCACACCCACAACAAAAACAGATCCAGGTTGCAAGTGGACCCCTAAACCATTGCAAAACCAGAGATGAGTGCATTTAATGAACTGAAGGTACCTACAATAATAATGGTGGTTGAGGGAATTAAATCTATGCCTTGCCGCTGAGTAAGCAAAATAGTCGAAAGAAGAGCCATTTTTCGAAAATTTTTTAAAAAGCTTGTTTTTCCTATTCTTATAATATCTAATTGTCTTATTAAACCACGGGGGACACCTGTTTCGAAGACGGGGCTGCTTGATAGGAACGGATGCAGAAATAGCTAGATTTAATATATTGTAAAACGAAGGTAGTAAGCTATTAATATAAGTTTTGCTTTAAGAGTCGTTTGAACTCGACTGTTATTTGTTTAGTCGAGTTTCATGTATGAGTAGAATTAAAATAAAATAAAAAAAATAAAATAAAAAATACTTCCAACTGAGAAATCAAGCTTAATATGTGAAAGGTGTGAGTTTAGCATTAAAATATTGATTTTATGAAAATCATAATATTTATTCGAAAAATTTGAATTTGAAACCTTAGAAAAGTTCAACGAACTATCATGCTTGTAATGAAAGGAAATACACATTGCAGGATGATAAGGATCGTCAAGCAAACTAAAAGCATTGGCAAAGCAAAGCATAGATCAAGCAGTCTACCATTGCAATTAGGGGTACCAAATTATGATCAAATAATTCATTAAAGAACACAACAGCTCTATCAGATGTTGAAGGAGGAATCAAACAGCCAGAACTATCACTGTAACACCAAGTGACCTGAGGCAAGTTGAAGTCACCCAAAACAATTACTATGTCAATAGGTTTAGATTGCTTGGCGACTTCACAAATGAGGGTGACCTGTTTTTTAAATATGGAGATATCCGAATTTGGGGAAATATAGGAGCAGGTTACATATAACCGTTTATTAGGAAATTTCGCTCGAATGGCGATAAATTCAACATCGAGAGTAGTGACAAATTCTTTAATTAAGGATCCAACAGGCCACAATTGTTTACTTATCAACATATCCGTGTTTTCTGTCGGAACTAGCATTTTAAAAGACGAGATTGCTCTAGATTGATGTATCAGGAGCCAGTTTTGAGACAAATATTGCCTTTTTGGGAGGAACTGCCGTCAAGAAAATGTCATCACTACTAGGAACAATAGGGTTCACGGATGGGGAGTTTTGAGTTGGGGAGAATATAGAAGGGATAACAACACTTGCATTAGCTTGTGCGAAGTACCCAGTTTTGTGAGCTTTCACACTCGAACAGCCAGGGGGAGAGGATGATTTATTAATCTCTTTAATAGTTTTAGGCGATGACGTCAGAGTAGAGTGAGTGACGCCACTGGGAGGAAATATCCTTGCCACTTCAGCATAGATAAAATCCGAAGAACTTCCCGGCATATTTGCAGCTTTTTTGTTACCGACCAGCTCAACGATAGCAGAAACATTATCGTTCTTTGTAGACATTGAGGAAGCGCTAACTTGTACCTACGAATCAGACTTAGTAGAGTTCAGAGGTGAAGTACCACATGCTACGCTTGTAACTTCGCTAGCTGGGTAAGAAGATGAGTGGTCAATATAACGACACTCATCAAACTTAGTCTTAATTATTTAGAACTTCTCGCACAAGGAGCTGAGATTTTTGCGCAAATCTGAGAAACAATTTCTCGTTTCTGTGAAGTTCGTAGAAATCTATGTCCCGCTTCCTACAGTCAGGATATGACCATCGCAATCCTTTTGAGTGATCCAGGACTGCATCTGCAGCACGGCCAGCCAAGACCAGCACACTTTGCATGACAAAAACGTTCGCAGAGCCAACACGAAAGGAATCGTTTAGATTCCTGGCCTGTTTTCACACGACATGGTGTAAATAAACAATCCATGCCCTGTGAAACACCATAGAAGCAGATTATGAAAAAAAAAACCAAAAAAACTAAAAAATTTGACGACACAAAAATTGTCAGCAAAGTAAAACAAACTTCTCACTTTCGTTGAAACTGTAAATGTAGAGTGAAAGCAAAACAAACTGTAAACAGAGATTAACAGATAAAAAAAAAGAGAGACTTTTAACAGCTCCAATTGGTTGCACAAAATAAATTGAATTTCACGCAAAAATTAATATGTTTCACATAAATTAAATTACACTTTAGACTCGAAAAAAGAAAAAAAAGCTAAGCGATTCACTAAGAAAATTAAATATTTCTTGCAAAGAATTAAAACGCGACTACAAAGCGCGCGCAAGGTTGCCAAACTTGATTGATGCGTTTGTTAGCACGTTTCTCTTGGCTGGTCGTTTCAAATATCTTACAGAATTCCAAAACTTATAATCGTTATTTTTTGTTGGAGATAAGTTTCTTAGAAAAAGTTATACTTGCTCGTTTTTAAAATCACGCTGTTTTAGTTCATTTTGATGGATGGCACTGGTGGTGGTGCTTTAATAGCCATATCTGGTGCAGTTCCTTCCGACGTTGAATTTATTGCCATTTGCGCAAAAATTGCCAATAAACAGTTATACGTAACTTGCTCCTACATCTCCACAATCAGCGGATACGTCTATCTATAAGAAACATGCTGCCCCCATTTATGATGTGGCCGAAAAGTCTAACTCTCCTCATACAGTCATAGCAATAGGGGACTTCAATTTGCCACGAATCACTTGGTGTTATAGCGATAATTGTGGATGTATGATCCCCAAATCAACATTTAATAGAGCTATTATGTTTTTCAATGAATTATTTGATTGTTATTTACTTCAATATAACCGTACTCCTAATTGTAATGACAGACTGCTAGCTTTGCCAACTTCAATAAATCAATAAAATCAATATGTTACTGTTTAAATCTTATCTTTCACACATAATGCTCGATTTTTCTCCTGGGAATATTGAAATCTTACTGTCATCGCTCTATAATATATTAAACGTAGCTATTTTCGCATTCGTTCCGCTCACACAGTCTCGCCCTCGAAGCAAGTACCCGTCATGGTTTAACAAGAGAATTAAATATTAAAAAAATAGGAAAAACAAACTTTTCAAAAAATTTATGAGAAGTGGTTCGGCCTACGACTATTTCGCCTATTCTGCTGCAAGGCATAGATGTAATTACCTCAGCCGCTAATATTATTACAGATAGCTTCAGGTGATAGAATCCTCACTGCTTTTTAGTCCTAAATATTTTTTTAAGTTTATCAACTCCAAACGAAAAATTTCCATATATTCCTCGCATGCCTCTTTCAATGGCTCTGAGTACTTTGGTGATATTGAAACCTCAAACGCTTTTGCTGAATACTTCAGACGAAATTTTTAACTGACGAATCTTATTTAACTGTTAACTGTTAATTGTTATCCGCATCCGGTAACTAACTCGGTTTCGATCCCTAACTTGGTCATTTCAGAAAACGACGTTTTACATGGTTCGAGGTTTCTCAAAGATAGTTATGCGCGCCTGAACCTGACGGTGTTTCATCATAACTGATTGATCTTCAAACTCCAGACCCCTTTTCTCTCTACTTAGTGATATGGATTTATTTAGTTTATACATTAATGATCTCTCCTCGGTAATTAAATTCAGCCATATCTTAATGTACGTGGTCGATGTTAAGTTGTTTTCTTCCTTGTCCGTTGAATCGCAATCGTATCAACTTCAAATTGTCTTAAATAATTTGATTAAATGGTGCTCGTTAAATATTATGAAATTAAATCTAGCAAATGCAAGAAGCTTTCTTTCTCAAGCAGGAAGTCAGTCAATAGTGAGTATTTCTTCGATTCACATAAGTTTGAAAACGTACACTCGTCTATCGATTTAAAACTAACACTCGTCTATTCGACCAAAGATTAGGTTTTAATTTGCACACTGAGCTCTCTTTAAGTAGAGCTACGTCCGCGCTAGGTTTCACTAAAAGGTGATCCAAAGAGCCTAAAGATCCTCACATTACAAAAAGGCTATACACTTGCTTAGTTAGATCAATACTGGAGTATACCTCTGTGGTGTGGTCCTATAGGTGCTACGTAGATTCAATTGAATCTATTCAAAAGCAGTTCTTGGTGTTTGTCCTTAGGAATTTGGATTGGGATCCGCTTGCCTCTTTTGAGAAACGTAGATTTATTCTTGGTTAATTAAGTTAATTGATAGTACTATCGATTCGTCCATATTACTTGATGAGATGAACCGCCTGAGTGGCCACGTAGGCAAGAGTCTCGACTAGCAATTCAATGGTCGTGGGTTCAAATCTCAAGTGGTGTAGAGTTTTTAATAATAATAATAATAATAATAATAATAATAATAATAATAATATTAACAAAAATAAAGCCGAAAGCCTTAGATGCTAGTGCTTTAAGACTTTAGTCTTAGAATTTATTCTCTGGTTAAATTTATATAATAATAATAATAATAATAATAATAATAATAATAATAATAATAATAAATCTAAAAAAATGCAACAAATTTCATTCTCAAAGAAGTAAATTGTAGCTCGTTTGCTTTGTGAAATAAGCACTTTAAAAGTGAATATATCTGAATATATTTCTATCTATTCCTCTTTCGACGCAACTAGACTCTGTTGTAAATTTCAAGCTGTTTCATCAAACTGCTAAAATCGAGCGATCAACGATCGCATAGTTTTTTGAAACTCTCACAATTATTGACTTAACTTATTTATTGATTGATTTATACCTATTAATTACATAACAAAATTTAAGAAATTTAAAAAAAAAAGATTTAATGTTACTCGTATCCTGCTAAGATCAGACAGGAATAATAACAATATGAAGAAACCCACATAAAAGGGAAAAGGACACTATAATGTAACACTTATCAATATTTATAGGAGAATAATTAATTAACATTTAATTGTCAATTAACTATCAATTATTAACATTTAATTGTCAATTAATTACTTATTTTATTTACATAATTAACTAATTAATAGTTAAGTTTGACCATCAATCATTGCAAATAATGCATTTAACGCGATAGTATGGCAATCAGAACTGTGATCAGATCAGATAAATAGAATAATCGTTAAATAATTGACATAGTTCATACAAATGGAATGTGCGTAGTTTCTAAAATGTTATAGATGTATATAGTCTATATAATACTGATGAATACATGTGTTACCATTCAGGTATACATGTTAGTAAGAATTGTGAATTATAAAGTGCCTGCTAGCTACTGCCAATAAATGTGAACGCATCAATGTTATGATCTGGAAAGGGTGCACTTGGGTATAAATCTTTATATAAACTCAAAAGACCACGTAGAGATTGATGTAACTTATAATTTGTGCGGCAATGAGAAAGCTTCATCGGGTCATACTTTCTACTACGTGTATTTGCGCCGTGAACATCCATTAGACCAAGTAGAAATGGCGAATTCACATAGACTTTCATCATTTTAGAGACGAATGTAATGTCTTACACTTTGCGTGTTTAGTCATCTATACGGTCTTTGATTCCATTTTTAATAGAAAGTACGATGTAAATATTTTTCCAAATAGCTGGAAATTTACATTTTTGAGGCTTTCATTAAAATGGTAAGCACTTCGTATAAGTTAAGGGCGCGATATTCAACTATGCATGGAGAAATACAGTCAGGAGTCAGGGCCGGGTAGAACAAGAGGTCATTAAATTTATCATTCCATTGAGGGTGGATGGTAATACATGCGCAAGAAATAAAAAGATACCTAGAGTTAATCTTTAGTTTGACAAAAGTGAATTCGAATTCACGACTAGTAGATATAAGAACAACCTGGAATTGTATCGCATTAAGAACCGCAGTTAGCACACTATCTCCTTTTCTCTGAAGTTCGTTATGCCCAAACAGTCAGAAAGTCAGGTAAAAAAATGCAGAGTTGTTGACATCAGGTTTACGCCATGTTTTAGTAAAAGCGGAAATGTGATGACTACATTCAATAAAGTCAAAAAAAAAGACTGGTTTTTTTGACACAAAATCAATATTAGAAGTATATGGCTCAGCTAAAGTAACGGATCCTGCCAACAAGGGTTTTTTAGGCTTTTTCCTAGGAATGAATTATTTACGTAGAACTTCTTCAGACCATATGGACTTGCCAATTGTACGCTCAAATTGATCTAAAGGAAAAGTAGTTTTCATTTGGAGGACACTGCGTTTATTAACATCCAAGTTATCTCTTTATTGCCTCCACTGACGTGTCGGATGAAAAAAACTCCGGAGAAAAAAACTGACTTACGAGGAAGAGTTACTACTAGTTTGCAACCAGTAGAACCAGTTGTAGAAGACTGGAAAACTGTAGTCAATGCCGATATCTCTTGTGCGCGTATATCGCTCTTCGGTAAAGAAGACTAGTTACGTTTGCGATTAGTATGTGTCAGATACACATACTAATATAATATAATAATTTGGCGATTAGCCAAATTTGGCACAGCTGACTTTTCGACTGACACATAAATTTGTCACGTCAGATTTGTCATCATTTGATTTAAATAAATACTTTCATTAAATAAAATTTGTCGGTCAGGGCGAGAACTTTATTTTTTCCATTGTCCAACTGCAGTACGTTGATCTGTTGTTTACAGTACTATTGCTTGCTAATGTAGCTTTCTTATT
Organism: Glossina austeni; assembly: GCA_000688735.1. Lineage (NCBI taxonomy): Eukaryota > Metazoa > Arthropoda > Insecta > Diptera > Glossinidae > Glossina > Glossina austeni. The sequence continues at coordinate 36,719 of KK503064.1, read as the reverse complement.
TTAGTTGTTGAGATGATTACTGAACGCAAACAATTCTATTTTACTGACTAAATCGTTGCCAGTAAGTCTTTCTTTTCCGCCTTGTTTGCAAATGATTTTTGACAGAGTATGGAAATCTTCACCCATGTTGCTGCGAATAAAACAGCTGATTAAAAACGTGACTGCTTAATCAGCATTAGGCCTCATATTTATGTTGGCAATTAGCAAACGGCGAAAAAATATAATTGTTGTTGTAGTTTGCCTACCGAAATTATACAATCATTTATGAATTAGTTCGCAAGATGTAATTTGAACACATCTTCTTTATATTAAAGTCTTTTACAACACAGGTTTTTGATAAATAATTAATCTTTAAAGATTTCTCACAGCAACAAAAAATCTCGTTGTAATTTTCCCAAACGGAAGTAGTTATTCTTACGACCACTTTCTTTGTTGACTGAATGTATGAACTTTTGTGTTTAAGTCATTTGTTGAAATAAATAGACTCAACTGCTTTGACCAGAAGAAAAAAAGAAGGGATTTGCAATCCTACTTTTCCAATCAACTTATAGTAAATTCAAGGCAAGACAACCGCGATGGGTGAAATAACAATACTAACGTTATTTTTCGCAATACGTTTCAAAAGATTAATGAATTATTTATTTCCCAGCACCAAACTTGCAAATATAAACACAGCGTTGCTTACGCGATTTGGGATGTAATTAATTGAAAGGATTAGTCGTGTAGTAATCAATTATTCAAAGATTTTAGTTAATTAGCTAAGTTTAGCAATGTCCCTGCGATTTTCAATATAACCTTTACTACCAATTTTATGTTGTGGGAGTAAAAAACTACATATATTAGGGAAGACTACAATATTGAGAGAAATGTTATATATGTGCAGGATGGGCTTAGCGAGGAATTTGATAAGTATACAAACTAGCAGAATATCCGGGGCAGACATTCAGATGTCATGACGCCATCTAAAATCCCCATTGTTAAGAGCTTAATATTAAGGAAGATGCTGTAACTGCATATTCTGTAAGAATATTCAGCGACTTTAATTGGAAAATTGTTTGACAAATAAGAGCGCTCATAGTAAGTCGCAGATAAATTGGGTATAATCTCCAAATCTGATGGCACTAACAAATTTGTATAAGGACCTCGCATTCTTCTTAAAGTTTGGTACATACTACTGATAACTTAAAGTTTGGTCTATACTAATGATAAACAATGAGATAAGTTTAGTATTCAAGCCCATTTTGGTAGAGAGATAGACTGTGTTTCCACTTTTTTGAGTTCTTTCAGTTTTTGGAAAATACGACCACCACAGGGTTCTTTGCACTGGGACGATCCCCAGACAAGTATTGTTTGACTTTTTTAAAACGTTACATAGACAATGGTTATAAAAAAAAGTCAGATCAATTTTATTTTCAATACGTCACTTTACTTGAAAAAATTTAAACAATTCATGTTTTATAGGTCGGCCCCGTTTGCTATTGACTATTTTGTTGATACCGATAAACTGGACAGTGTTTCAAATTTCACTGACTTGGGAGTTATGTCCAACCCTAACTTGAACTTTGGTTTTCAGATTCAAACCTGGTCTAATAAAACAAAACTTGGACGATGCTTATTAGTAAGCGTCAGCGTTTTTATTATATGAAACAAATAGCCATATTCCGGCAAGAGTAACCCATAATTATTCGGTTATAAAGCTGCTACAAACTTGTACATTTCTCTTTCTTTCTCTTTCTTTTAATGACTATTATAATCTTTACGATAGGATGCCGTCGTCATTTCTAAAAGTAAAAAAATGCAATTTTAAATTAAAATGCCTGACTGTTACTCCGCGTTGCTGTTGATACAATTTATTTCTCTTGTGGTGTACTTTCCTATATGGAATGGTATATTGTAACTTAATTAGGCTTTATTTATTAGTACAGTTTATTAGTAAAGTTTTTTTCTAATTTGGAAATTGATGTTTTGCACAAATAATTAGTAATTACTAGGTAACGGTACGAAGTTTTGGCATTGAATAAATAATAATTGAATACATATAACCTATAAACAAATAAAGGATAATTGGGATTTAGGTGCTTTCTTATTTGTTATTGAACTGTACTCTATCCTACACATTCATGATTACATGTAATACTATGTAGTGTAACTAATTTGCTTTGCTTCAATAAATAATAACAATATTAGTTATCCCGCACTGAGTTGAAAAAAACCTTACATAAGAGAGTCCTACTTACAGTACTCTATTTGTGTTTATTAGTGGATATAGCATTTTATAGAAGTTAAAATTTTTTTATGGCATAATTTCTACGTATTTAACGTTACTAGGAAAATATATTTCGTGATCTTGGTATTATCAAACCCAATGAATAAAAGAGAAAGGACTTCTTCTTCGAAGATTTGCGTCTTCTCCACATTTAACCTAATTTTCCATTTATTTATGCAATTAGATACTATACTAATTCCTATTTGGAAGTTATTTATTATTTCCAAACTAAGTTCATAAAGCGAAAAACCAGGAGATATCGTTCTGAAAGTCAAACAGAATCAAAAGCTTCTATAACATCAAAACGAACCCGTCAGTAGATTGTATAGTGTCAAATTTGTCTAAACCATTCCACAAATCTTATCCGATCCATAGACTTTAGGCGATTTCCACACATTTAAAAAATATCGGATTTTGGCGCATGAGTTAATTATACAAGTGAAAAATGGGATAGCATCATGGGGAATATATTTTAAACTTATATTTTGAATCTGATCCTAACTTTGAGACTTTTCTGGAAACGTTTCATGTATCAAACATGTAGATGCGCCATCACATGTTTATACGTGAAAGTAAGCCACAATAATATAACATTCGCATTTAGTAGTTTCCTAAAAATAAATTTTATGCTGAGCTTTAGAATTTAAGTTTCGTAAAATACGAAAAATAAAGGAACAATGAAAAGACCAAATCCATGTGTAAATATATTTCCTTATTATAAAAATAAGATAAAATAAAATAAAAAAAAATCATGTGCACATCTTCTATAGGAGCCCATTTGCAACTGGCATGTGTCCGCACTAAATTGAACCTCTAAATCGTTGCGAAAGAATGCAACCGCACAATAATGAACCCGTATTTTGTTTAATTTGCGAATTATTTGTAGCTCTCATGATTACAATTTACATTGAATGTATTTTATGAAGAGAAGAAGGAAAGAAAGAAACATTGATATGTTTCTCTAATAAACCCGGTAGACTATCGGTTAAGAGAGTCTAGCGCTGGCCTAGTTTTATTTATTTATTTATATATATATTAAAACTTAGTCTTTGGTTAAATAAGATATTTAAATCGATGGATGAACCTTTTAATATATGTAAATCAATGAGATACTCTGTGTAAAATACATTCCTCTATGGGAATTAAAACTTCTCACAATTTTTGGTGTTTAATGACTTGAAATTGTACCAGCGTAACGAAATTATCTACATCAGATTCAAGTAGATGGGACTGCGACTTCAATTTAAAGAGAGAAAGCATCTTAACAGCGATGATGTTCATAAAGATGTGGACTGAGTTAATTACGGGACATCATTGATGTGGGGGCGAGTGGACATGGTTCTAAGTGGCTGACGCCACGGAAAATTTACCAGAGTTGATGATGTTGAAAAGAACGCCAAGTGATCAATTATGGAGACAAGACCTAATGCATTTTAAGTGAATATGAAGGCGAACCGGACAGCTGCAGTTTGAAAATCAAGAAGTTATGATAAACGTCGTCAAAAGTTTTATTAAAATCAATATGTAGGACATGCGTTTGTGAGCCGCTAGAAAAAAACTTGAAAACATGGAAACTAAATTCTAACAAATTCGTTACGCTTAAAATTATTTTTAAAATGTCATGCTTAAATGGAAATACAAATTATTTGAAAGCGAAAAATAATTACTTAATAAAGATTTGTATGTAGTCTTTCTCCGAGACATCGAAAATTCACTTATACTGCGCTAGATGCTTCTTCAGACAACAATAGAGCGGTTTATACCTTTGGCAGTTTGACAATGTGTACAAGAGAGAAATGCAAAATCGAACCAAAGCTTCGATCTGAAAGCTTTTCGTGCGTTTTAGGAAAGTTGTGATAACGGTAGCAGTTGAAATTTTAGCAACAGTCCAGTTTGTATATTCATTCAGTTTATTATATGTATGGGCTCCTTATAAATATTTAGATATTTCAATGCTTAAACAAGTTGCTGGAGTTTAATGCGTAGCATATTTGCCATATGATTAGTAAATTCGTTGCTTGTTTCGACATATGCAATATTGCGTTCTGTACACTTCGACTATACCGCCATAAAGGTGCTAGCGTGAGGAAGCTTCATCAAAATACTATTCAGTACGGTGTAGTATCAGTCACGCCATCTTTTGAAAGCACTGTTACGTGAAATGCCTCCTTGCGATTTTACATTTTTATCCGAATCTTTTAGAAATAAAATTCGCAGTGAGTTGTGATTTTTAGGACAAAGTAGGTTTTATTTACAACTCTTAGAATATTTATTTGTAAATGAATAATCTACAGGGAATTATATTTATAAAGTTTCAATACTTCTTCTGACTTTATCAGTTCTTTTACGTGGACTATGTTTGTCACCCTCTAATACTCTCCTTATGTACCCTTTTAACAAGCAGATTGCTAATAACAAATGTCATTGCGCTATTTTGGTGTTAATCGCTTTCATTTGTTAAATGCTCTAGGTATTTTTTTGTGAATAGTCACTTACGTCTGATTTTCGTACAGTATTTTTAAATTAATGCACATTCGTCCCAAATTTTTTAAGTTCTTGACATTTTGAGCTAACAAGTTAGAGGATTATTAAATTTAACAACTTTATGGCAGTGTACATCCTTGACTCATCTATTACCTCATGGTTTTATTGTCTGAATTAAAAATGAAATTCAAAGTATTACATGAATTATCTCACGGAGAAAACATTTGATATATTAAATGTTGACAGTTAATACTGAACTTACACTAATGTCAAAGAGAACGTCATAATCTAGGTATTTCGTGAAACGTATATCGGTTCCAGTGTTGTATCTACAGTTTGCTAGCGACTCATTGTAGCCAAAAATGATCACTTAATTCGTAGCATGAATCCTTCCGTATATTTGTCCAGCTATTTAGGATGTGTAGCTTACACATGTAGGATGAGTGGTGGTCGGGAAGACGAGAGAGGAAAGTGAGAGTGGCGTTTCCTTACATTGAACTTGGAATGGCGGAAAAGACTGCTGCTGGTAGAGTGAACTGAAAGCTAACGCGTTGAAAAGACGACAAGCCGTGACAGGGTATTACCTTGTTTAAGCGTAACTCTAGAAGCTGAAAGTAATGAAATAGCCGATTAGTCCTTGTAAACAATTGAATTGTGTAACACCGGTTTTATATTTTTGTAATAATTGCCACAAATAAAAAAAGGAAAAAATGATTTCTTTTTGAAAGCGGCATATTAAAGCCGGAGTTAAGAAATGAATAAAAATGTGATTTACTGATTTTCTTGACGTTTTGCTATCATCCCAACACTGACAGACAGATTTACGTTTGAAAAGAAATAGTGATGTAAATAAACAGACTTTGATTTATATAAAAATGTGAACTAAATATTAACAAAATTGTTAATGATACATGGAGTTGAAAAAAAAAAAACAATGCACATAACAAGCTGTTCTAAATGAAGCAAATTTTAGCAAACCTACCTACTACATACATTTGCATGCGAATGTATATGTATCGCAACTGTAATAAGAAATATTTTGCTTTCCATAAATTTGTTATGTGTTGAGAATTTACATCATCAACTTTGTCATTAACTTCTATAATACCATATATTACGTTTTTCTTCGTATTTATTGTATGTTCATAACATATATATATATATATATATATATATATATATATATATATATATATAATTTGTTTAGCACATAATATAATTTACGTAATCACACATATTTACATATACTTACGAGTTATTTAATCCGTCCCGTTTGAATTAATGTAAATGTATAGATACGGTTTTTGCTATTGAAAGTAATATGGAATATAAGGAAAAGAACAGCAAAAAATATATATTAAAACTGTGCTAAAACTTTTTTTTGTGCAAGAGCAAGCAAGCTAGAGGATTATCGTACCCATTTTCGACGTCTCCCATTGAAAACATTAGCCGAAGAAGCCCGTAAGTAGGGTGGGGTGCAGAATGGCCTAATGCTTATGATCTGTCCATTGCAAAGCACGTGTGTTTCTTTTAGATCTGACCGTCGGTGGATTGTCCGTGGAACAAAAATTTCAAACCCTCATATCTGCCGAACCAGTTAGCTCTACAATAATACTTGCGACCGTCTCTACAACCTCCGATCCTCTTCAAGAGGCACTTAAGAGTAGCCCTAAAAATAGTAAAGTCAGTAGTTAGATATTCAGACAGGCAGAGAGGATTATTTAAACATTTATTTTACGTATGTAGAACACTTACTCTGGGTGCACTTATGAGCTCATGACCCCTTTTGCACGATAAAAAGCAGCACTTTATTTGATTTCATGTTTTCCTTATTTATCGCAATCTACTCGAATGTTTTGTTGGGCTCTCTCTTAGACGTGTCATTCATAATGCAATATTTATATATTAGTTTGGTACTGCAAGGCCACGAGGGAGACAAAATAGAACCATGTGATGCTCCTGCGTTTAAAATAACTTTATTGAAAGTATGTACGTTGATTACATCTCACATCGAATATTTATTTAAGAACCTCGATATAAATCAAACGAAATCGTAGCCTACACCAAGTGCGATCAGCTTAAAGGACGAACATTATGTTCAGAGTGGAAATGATGAATTCCTTAGCACCACTTTTCTGTCAGATTGTTGCATTCTAAATGTCCATTCAGGCCAAAAATGATTTGATATTTATAAGTGTATACATACATATATCACACTGTTTCACGGAGAACCTAAATTTGTTTTAACTAAAAATGTTTTATACTTATAAAACACACAAAGACGACATTAAAAACAAAAATAAAATGATTGCTACAATGCTCTACCTCTAGAAGAAGTTATGTTTAACAAAGTAACTGTAACATGCTTCTTTGAGGTTTTAGAAGCTATGTTACGTTTTGTATAATTTGCAGGTTTAAATATATCTGTAGGTACTGTTAATATTTTAAATCGGTTATTGATTTTATTAAATTTGATCAATTTTATTTTCCTTAATTATTTTGTATACGTTAAATACATGTAACTAAACACTAAATGAAACTTATATCACCTAATACAAAGTGGTCAATCGTAACAAAATGAATCTATAAACGACGCACAATATATATGTGTGTGTGTTTATTGCATGAGATTTATCAATCAACTGCGACATGGTGCCATTGCTGTGCCAGCAATTTATGTGGATTTTCTGAAATCCACGCCAGCACAATTGCTTAATCGATACAAGCATGTATACGAACGTTTAACAGATTGTGCAGCCTCTGAAATTATTTTGACCAATAGATGCACCGCATATGACTCCAATCGTGGAAATGTGATCTGATTCACAGAAGCTACCCTCGATTTGGCGCAGCCGTATAACCGGTAGCATCGAAAAATCCGTTTAGTGCTAGATCAACTTCGTCGGAATATCCTAACCATCTTGGAATATTAAAGCGGTTGTAGGCGGGTATGCTCAGGCTTGATTTCTTTTAAATTGATCCCTGCCGCCTTTAAAGTGTTCGCTTTCAAAAATTTTAGAAATTGGGTTGACACCACATCTTCGTTCTTTCTACGATACTATAAAATCTTTGCGTCATTGTCGTGTTTTATCCCCATCACATATAAATATAAATATAATCAAATCGGTAGCATAGGTCCAATCAAATTTCATCAAATATCGTGATATCATCGCCCGTTGTAAACCAACCATTTGGTTAGTCCATGATCTTATTAAAAATTAGTTTCGTAATACCTAATGTTTGTTATTTTTATGGCGTTTCTGCACTATAACTTATATACCCATCGCGGAAGAATGAATAGTATATTCATTTTGTCAAAACCTTTGCAACGTCAAGAAGGAAGCTTCAGAGACGCTACAAAGTTTATGTATTCGCGATCATCATCAAATTCTGAATGAATTAAGCATGTCCATTTGTCCGTTTCTGGAATGTCTGTTTTTAACATTCTCTTAACCACATAAATAAAGCTATAGACTTCAAATATGGTAGAAGCATTAATAGTTCTTGCGTGCAGGCTGGTATTAAGAATGGGCCAAATCACTTGGAGAGCACGCCTACAACACCACGTGAACTGAGGACACCTCTGTTTTTCATAAGGAACAAACAATTGCTTTTTACTCATTACTCATAAACTATAGCCAATATAGCCACCACGACTACCCAATATTATAGTGTACCAAAATTTAATTTTTTTTTTTCAATACTCTTATAAAGCAATCTTGGACAATTTCAAATTTGGACTGCGTCTAAGAAAGTCTCAATCGTGTGGTATCTGCGGTAAAAACTCTCCCACTTGCATAAATAAAGATATCGCTGAAAAATTTGCAAAACCATTTGGAAGTGACCTAAATTTTTCAAAGGACACGCTCGCGCCTGTGCAACAAAAAGTTTCAGTCCATATCATCAAGCATGAAAATTTAGTTCCCTTACTTTTTTTGTCTTTTTTAGTATACCGGTGATGGATATAAAAGATTAGAGCACGGCTGAATGTAATTTTCTTACTTATTATGTTATCACGCTTGGCCGTAAAATCTTTCACCGTAACCGTAATTCTTAAGATCTCTGAGTATATCCTGATAAGTACCACCGTGCCTGTTCTTCCGCTTCATCACCACACGCAATATTAAATTCCTTTTCTTCTGTATAGGTATCGCCATCGACATTCTGACTTTTTAGATAGTAATGTGCCTCCAATAGGTATAAGTCCCCAAATCTTTCTTTACTCGTCACTTGCAGGCTTTGTGTTAATTCTTCTGCCAATCCGTAGCCCCATCTAACATATCACCGTCTGCTTCACATTTCTAATTTGCGCTGTCGAATCTTCATGGACAATAATCTTTTGCGGAACTCCTTGCCGTAATCTTCAAATCCGTCAACCAAATAGCCTGTCGTAAATTAGCTCTTGACGGACATAGATTTTCTCGAACTTTATTTGACATAGCCTGGCATTCTCTGGCAAATGACTAATAAATGCGTCGATTTTCATGGTTGCAATGCAATCCATACCTACATTTCCAACTTTTTTCCGCTGGAATGATGTCTTGTTTCACAAAAATTTAAAATTCATGCTCCCACACAATATTATTTTAGAGTACACTTATCGCAAAAATAAAAAACAGTTCAAATTGCATACGATAGGATTAAGGGCTAGTTTATAATATTGAGGATGGAGCGGTAATGCTCATTTGATTAAGCAAAACCAGAAAATTCAAAGAGAGAAAGAGATGGCAAATTATTAACCTTACGGCGACTACAATAAACAGTTTATTGTGCGTGTGCAGATACCACCCTAAAGGTCGTAGCGCAAATTTTGGAAAAAGCTTCTGAACGAATTCTATAACGTCGACGTATAATATATAGTTTCCTCATTTAAAGCATTTCATAATAAAGCATACTTAACAGAACTTAGTAATTGAAAATATCTACAAATATAATTGGTTAAGAAATGTCAGCAGTTATAAATATTAAAGAAAGTTCTCAACGTAAATCTAAGCATATATCGTACTTGTTTATTTGATTATTTTCAGTTATTTACAAAGGAAAGAACAAAGAAAAGAAAAAAAAATTTGCTAAAACTACATAGTTCAAAAAGAAAAATTCGAAATAATAATAAAAAAACAAAAATAGTGTAAATCTAATCTTCTAGCAATTATTTGAGTATATCGTTAGCTAGAATTGTGTTCAAAACCATTACAACACCAATTTTGTTATATAATACAATTTCTTGTTGGTAAATGTTTGCATTATATCAACAGTTTGCTTTCAATTGTATTGCAAATTGTATTGCAAACCGGTAAACTGGTCGCAGCGGTAATAATTAATGTTATAGCAAACTGAACGGATTAAGCTGTAGATAATTAGTGCGGTAATGAGAAAGTCTCAAATTAATATAAAGTCGTGAAGACGAATAGGTACAATTTCGAATCATTTTAACAATAAAAACCGTTCCGATTTTTTCGAGTACCTTAAGCAGCGACAATAACCGTATCAGGTTAGGTCTTTTTTCATATGGCGACAGAATTCTAGTAAAATCACAAGGCAGATTATATAAACCAAAAAGAAGAAAATTTCTTTGAATAGTTTCTCTCCGATTAATGTGGCATTGATAATAAGGCAATACCAGAATATTCTACAATCGAAGGAGCAAACACAATTTATAGACTAGGTAAAGAGTACAAATTTCACACCTTACGAAACCGGAAGAAGTCTAGAAAAGTGGACACAAGAAGGAAGACTATTAATACACAGAATAAATAATGTAGAGTAGGTGATTCCCCTGGCTAGCTCCCGAGGAGACTAGGATTTCCCACAAAAAGGTGAAGTTAAATAACACTTTTCACACTTTTCATAATACACATCGAGTAGTGAGCTTACAGCAGTCGATAGAGTATGCATTTTCGGTACTATCGAGTAAAAATTTTCACGATCACAAAGTTCTTGCCGAGTATTGTGTTCAAAGGGAAAACAAGTGAGACAGTAACATTAGACATGGTGACATCCACCATAATTAATTAAGAACAAACACGCCTACCTTGTCGCCTTCTGCTCACCAAGTCCTTTTATTCGATATGCATATCGCTTGCATAATTAATCCACCAGTTCGTGGTGTATTTATTTTAGAATTAATGTATTTTTAGGTAGATAATGCTTTCTTTTGTACAAAATAGTTTTAGCCTTTAATGTCTTGTTTACCTTATGATTAATAAAAATAAAGTAAAAAGTTTAAAAAGAAAATTTATTCATTTTTAACTTTGCAGGGGAATGGACGATTTTTTCTGTTTTTGCACATAATTAGTAGGATTTCCCGTAAAGTAAATGTGAAAAATATCAGCCTTTTAACTTTTATAATCTGTGAGAAAAAACCGAGTTCAGTTTATGTTTCACTGCGGGCTTGTGCTCAGACCAATTTGGCCCATTTCCAAACACCAATCTGCGTGCACAAACTTCCAATTTTTCTACCAAGTTTAAAATTCATACATTTTATATATATTTATAGCAAAATGAGAATACTTCCGATTCTTTAGTAGTGGGTATAATAAAGTCAAATATTGTGTTGACATTTACATATTTTACAAAATTAGTAGATATAAAGACCACCTCATTAATGACGTAAATTTTAAAAGGTTGGCAAAAGCAAATAAGTATTTTCGACGCTTTTATCTTCTAGAGCCGAAAAATATTATAAATATTACTAAGCAGCAGATGTTTCTAGGCATTTACGTGAATAGACTGCCGTGAAGACTGAAACTCACGGTACCCAATTAGCGTCCCGAGAATGATTAGTCGTCGAGTGTCAGTGGAGGTATGTATACGGACGTATTTTATACCCCACGGACCGTAACTCGAAATCCAAGATGCATGCTGAAGTTAAAGGCCGGGTGAACTTTTTCAAAAAAAAACACGACGAATAAAGTTATATGTACGGACGGATTACCAACATAAAAATCTGAGAGTACATATGAAGTGCTTCAACTTACTCGTTAATTGCACAGCTTCTGAATAATTAAGGAAAGATATCGTTTTTCCGCTAATTTTACGTCTTTTGGCCGCCACGCTATCATGTTGACAATTAGCTTTCACTACTGTGGGTGTGCTTAGTTACACTCCGAAAGGGTGTCCTAACACTTATTTATTAATGCTTAGAGCATAAATTACCTGCGAGGTGAGATTGAACGTTCAAAGGGTATGGTATTTATAAACGTTTTTTCATAACTTAGCGTATAGTCTATAGGTGTGGTTAAGTACATACTTTAGAGAAAAATTGCAAAAATATGTTGAGCAAAAACATTAGACAAAAGCATTATATATATTATATAAGATAGGACATTTCGCTAGGAACATTTGCGCAGCAAAATTATTAGATTTACTGGAAGGCATCCGATAGAAATAAATGATATTAAAGACTGTAAGAGAGATTAAAGAACTGAACTGAGAACACTTACTCAATTTTATACGACAAGTATGCGTATCATCTATCAACATCTGTGTACGTATTTAATAAAGCAGAAATACTTGTGCGCGGTTGTGCGTGAGTTTGCTCAAGCAATTATATGTTAGCAACGAATTATAAATATATTTTTCTGGGCGTTTTTATTTATGGTATTTTCGTCTGAGCTTTTGTTTTATAAATAAACTTGCCTTTTTTTTGAAAATTACCATTATTTTTTTATATGTCTACCTGTTTATTGACACAAGATCTTTGTTATAATTATCCTTCCTGATTTCCACTATATAAATGTTTTTTCTATTATTATTATTTAAAAAATATTCGTTATTATAATTATTTCCGATTTCTACATTTTCATTAATATTCGCCTTTGAAATGCCAGTTAACAAAAATGAACAACACAAACAACTGCATTATATGCAAACAAAAATAATAAAAATATGCAACAACTAAAACATCCGAAAAAGTGAAACAACGGATTTTGGGAATAGGAACAACGGTACATCTCACTGCGGAGCTGAACTCACTCAGAAAAAATCACTATACGCTCACCACATTTCATTTCATAACTTGACTATTTATCATCTCTAAATCTACAAAGCTCAATCTGCGAAATATGGTTTGGCCACAAGGCTGCACTATCTCCCTCGAAAGTGGTACCATTAAAATCCCCAGGGCAAGAGTTTATGCCCACAGTAAAAGTGAGTATAGTGATGAGTATATTTATCCAGTCCAGAAAAAATGCTTTGCGAATAATCGAACTTGGCCGAAATTTATACCATGATTTCCATAACGAAAAAATCAAATTGATCTCTTCCGATACCCACCTGCCTTTCCACATAAGTTTAGAAGGCAATAATTTCCCGGTTAAGCTATATGTCGAGCCGACATTACAATGCTGCAAGTGTTGCCGATTCGGGCACATTGATAAGGTGTGTTGACGCCAAAAGCCGAACTGGCCTTCCTGTAACGGAAGCCATGAATGCACCTCGAATTGCTCTCAAGCTAAAAGATGTATTAGTTGTAAAGGGGAACATTCATTTAGAAAAAGATGCAGCAGATCGTTTGAAGCCTCAAATATACACCTTCTCTCGAAATTCTTATGCTCACGCATATGATAGCTTTTCATTCTCTCTAAAAAGTACCTAAATTGCCTCCTCCGACTTTTCAACCAACAATCAAGCGACCAAATACTGAATCTACTGTCTCAGTTCCAAAAAAATAGATGGTAAGTCCTAAAATCACCATCTCCTCTTTCCTTATAAAATCTTCAAATCCCGAGACTGTGACATCCATCACAGACAATACTCTTTCCGATCACGAAATGATCACTGATTCTGACACTTCCTCTAACTTATTCCGAATCTCCGATCGTATTCGAAAATTACATAATATCAAGCCGTCCGCTATATCAAATTCTACTATTAACTCCGCCACGCTTATATCGCGACCTTCACAAGAGTATTCTAAACCAACGATCGCCTTAGGGTTCGTAAGGTCTCTCAATCAGTAATGAAAATAGCTCAACTTAATTGTACTAGCATCCGTAAATAATTAAAATAGCTTGAACAAACAAAACCTTCATTATAATGACACCTCCGAGGCCTGTCTTTCTGAAACTTTTCTTAAACCCCACGATTTTTTTCTATTAAGAATTATAACGTAGTTAGATTTCATCGTATCTCTAACTCCTCTCATGGTGGTAGTGTGACGATCCTTATATCTAATAAGCTCTCATTCTCTTACACTTCTAATTTTTGAAATTGTGTATTTATCGAAGCTTGCAGCTGTGTGTAATTGTAATGTTTCTGATTTTGTAATTAATAGATTAATTTCTTTCAGATCTAATATACCTGCATTAATATGTGGTGATTTTAATGCTCATAATGTTTGTTGGGATAGTCGTTTCTCCAATTCAAGAGGCCGACAAATCCAAGATTTTCTTGAAAGCAACAATTTAGTCTTACAAAATAGTGGTGATTCTAGTCATTTTGGTTCCGTCTCTTTTTGCATAGGTCTTTCGAGGTGTAATCCTAATCTAAGTTCTCTGAAAGAAATCTTAGGTAGTTCTCACTGTCTAATCGAAATTGGTCTTCGTTTGAGTCTTATCACCCGCTGCCACTTACATACCCATGTTCCAAAGTATATCAAACCTTCTTTACTTAACAATGCTATCGGTGACATTTCAAATACCATCCAAACCAATGACTCTTCGGGTTGTTTTTTTAGTATGTCAATCTCAGATCTTTGGCGCATTGTTATAATTTTCAGAGATATCACTTCTTCCCGTTGTTCCATTCCCTCACAACTCTTTAAGGAGTTGCTACGCCTACTGGTCCTGTAATACTCTCTGTTTCGATCGATGATAAACGTGATAATTTTTTCTTAAGCGACATATTTCTCTCTGAGCTCGATAAAGCCATTAATCTCTTAAAAAACTCAACTCCTTAGATGATATCAGTTACGATCACCTCAAAATCTCGAAGATTGACAACAGATTAATCTTACTAAAAGAACTTAACAATATTATAATTACCGGCTACATACACTCTTCCTGCCAAGACTTCCAAATCTTCACTTTAAAAAAAAAAGATTAACTCGCCAGTTAATCGCAATTCCTACAGATGTATTGCCTTACTTTTCAGCTTTAGGAAAATTTTCGAAACAGTCTCTCACGTCTCTAGACTCACGTCTAGAATGGCATCTCAAGTCCATGCATATCCTTAGCAGTCTTCAATTTGCTTTCAGACGTTACAGATCTTCCCAAGACAATAACGTCGCTTTGTGGTCAGCAATAAATTATGCGTTTCCTACGAACCACATTCTCATTGTCTGCTTTCTGGACATAACCTGACTGAGTTTGATTCTGGCAATATCAACATCTTAAAATCTGTCCTTCTCTTTATGAATATTCCTACCAAATTCTGTTATTTGTTATACAGACTCTTTCCCTATAAGAACATGTTAATTAACAATGATGGTGTTGTTGTACAAAGGAGATCTTTTACAGGTGTTCCTCAGGGATCTGTATTGAGTCCCCCTTGTTCTAATTTATATATTAACAAAATTTTCAGTTCCCTTCTTGAAAACATCGCAATCCTCGGCTATGCCGACGATCTTGCCATTTTTAATCCCACCTCTGATACAGACTTGTGTAGACGTAATTTGCAATCTGCCCTCAACATTATTTCCTCTCGTCTTGAATCACTTCAACTTTCCGTCATTAAGATGAAATCCTTTCAACAAAAAGGAGAGACCCCATGGTTACTCCTCTGCTCGTCTATGGTTTTTCCATACCGTTTGTTAAAGTTTTCGACTTTTTAGGCTTTGTCCTACACTCGAAGCTTTGCCTAGCTGCTCACATTGACAAAACTGCCAAATAATGTTTTCAACTCCATGAAGTGTTGAAGGCCATTTGTGGTATTTCATGGGGCTCTGACCTCTCTTGCATGATTAAACTGTATCTTGGCTTAATCAGACCACTATTAGAATACGCCTGTTCACTCTTATTGGACATCCCAAATAAGGACCTTCTGAAATTATGCAGAATCCAGTGGAAATGCCTTCGTCTGGCTCTTGATGGCATGAATTTTACACACACACTAAGCTTGGAACAAATGACATATGTTATGCCTCTGCAAGAAAAATTTGGTTTACTCGCTAATTTTTTATTTAATAAAATTCTATTTTTAGAGAATCATCCGACCTTAACTTTCATTTACAACTTTATATCACTCAATTCTTCTTCATCCTTCTTTGACATTTTTGTTGACAAAACTAATAACTTCAACATTATAGGAACTGATGTAAATAGCTTATCCAAAATTGCTCTTGGTTCTCAATATATTCGACTAGTTATTAATTTCCTACCAGTCAGAAAACCCACAGTTACTCCGGCAGAGGTACACCACGGGTTACTCTAACTTGTTCAATACCAAAAAGAAACATTTTTCACTCATCTTTACTGATGTATCTAAGACCGATGTTGTAGGCAACCGCATTTGGTTTCCAGATATTAACATAGAAGCCTACTTCTCAAATCACCCATGTTGCACTATATTTTCGGCTGAATGTCTTCCGATTTTAAAAGCGATCCGCTTAGTGAGTACTCAACCTCAGAAGAAATTCCTTATAGTGTCAGACCGTAAATTTGTCTTATCCGCTTAATAATCATTTCCCTCATGTAAAACTCACCTTTACGTACTACAAATCACATCTTTACCGTATAGCTTCAAATCTGATACATTTCGTTTTCACTTTCTCTGGGTGCGCAGTCACATGGGCATTCTTGGCAACAACACTGCAGATAAAATTGCGTCTTCCAGACCATCTCATTTTAATGATTGTGCTTTGATTCCTGTAGATCTAAGAACAATCGACAAAAAAAAATCAATTCTTTCTTGGCAATAGCAATGGGATAACTTGCTTTGTGGTCGTCATTTATACTCTTTATTTCCACAAATAAATAGGGCCCCTTGGTTTATCATTTACGGTCTCAGACGGGTCTGTTTTTTGTCTTATTGACAGGCTGATGTTCAATCACACGAGATGTAATGATCATCTATTCAAAATTAACACAGTGGACAAGCCTTTATGCACATGTGAAGTCTTACAATTTGCTGATCATATCCTATTTGTCTGTCCGAATGTTACCACTTCTATTCGCCATTCCACACTGCGCAAAGCAAGTTCATGTGGTTTTTGGGACCACAGCATTCTTGGGATTTACACTCTTTTACATTTTTATTCTCTTACACCCGTCAATTCCTTCACATAACTTTTTATAGGCATACAGCACATCACACCTTACACATCGGAATTTACTCCTTGCTCTTCTGTTCTATCCTACGTGACGGACGAGTAATATAAATATTTTAATAAAAACTATAAAAAAAATAAGGTGGCAGAAGTATAACAGGCAAAATTTAAAAAAAAAACAGAATCTTTAATCAAATAATCACTAAAATAAATAAATAATAAAATCATACACCAAATCTAACCACAACTTTACTACGTCCCAAACAAAGGCCCATTATAATAACTCTGTATTCACATTGGACCATTTTTACATATCCTAGCGAATTTTCGATCGCTATAACCTGAATAACAGAAGAAAAAGAAAAAAATTAATTGAATGCGAACGTCGAACGGACCATTGTACATTTCGGTAACGCCCTTACCAACTACCCCACTGCAGCAACGTAAATTCACGTGCTTCGAACTGGTATGTACATTCCATACGCAATCCTTTATTATAGCATTCAAATGCTTCTGTACAATATGCAGCTTTCAACGAACATACACGCACAATAAAAAATATTTTAAAATATAAAAAAAAATAAAAAGAATATAGGAAACATATAATATATGTATAATGTATGTACAAAATAAAAATAAACCAGGATGAAAATATAGGCCAACCAAAAGAAATTGTGTCGCTTGGAAGTGAAAGCTGCAAAGAAGATGAGGTGATTCGGCTGTACAATTTCCCAAGGAGACTAGAAGATAGAAACAAGTGGTGTGAGAAAAATTGGGGATTGCAGTCGAATCGTTTAAGCTTACGCCGTCATTTCGACGATCGAGATGGCAGACTTACATAAAAATGCAACTCTGAAAAATGTCGAAATTTTGAAGAACTTGGTATATTTTAAAGTTTCTAATTTCCAATACTTAAATAGATAGACATGTAGAAAAATTATAGTAATCCTCCAAAAGGTGCGCAAATTATAATAATCATAAAAAAATATTCACATCAAAATATTAACACTAAACAGAACAGAAAATCAAAATAGAAGATTCGATTGCTTTTACTCATACATATAATTGCCTAAGCAAGCGCACGCACAAGCGAACACGACAATTCCCACTGGAAGGCTAATACAATATATTCTATTATAACACACATCTGTTCATAGTCTTACACGTACACGTCAAACAAAGTTTTTTCTCTCTCTTATGCTTTTTCAAAGCGTTTGTTTATATTTAGGGTCCTGCTTTCTGGCATGATACTTTTTTTGAGCAAATCCTGGTATGTAGACGCGTAAACGATAAAACTTCCAACTTTTAATTTTTCTGCGCTTGACCGTTTGCTTATGACATCTTAAGTTAACCAGTTTTTTATGAAGAGATTTGTTTCATTTTTAGAGAGTTACCATAATTTTTTTATATATCAATCTATTTATTGCCAAAAAATTGTTCTTATAATCATTCTCTCTAATTTCTACCCTATATATTTTCCCTATTACCATTATTATTCTGATCAAAAGGGGAATATTACTATAATCATTTCCAAGTTGTACATTTTCATCAATATTCAACTTTGCCAAAATTAATATTATAATTATTTTTCTTAGTGTCTGAGATACATATGTTTCTTATTTATAAGGCAATTGTGTGGTGTTTTTCACACCACTCCTGAAGTATTGCACTAGGCGCGTTAGCGATTATTTTAAGTAGCTGATTCTCCGAAAATATTTTAGACCTATGTATCATTACTATGTTGCTACTATATTAACTCAATATTAAAATTAATATTAAAATATTCATAAGGCACAACTACTTCTAAAAGATGACCGGTATACTTAGGGAACCATATGCTAGTATAATAATGATAAAAAAAAAACTATAAAAAAAGTATATTATTACAAATTAATTATTATGGAATTAAATGGAATAACATTGCATATAAAACATACGCAGCAGTTTCAAGCTTCAAACGGTATACTACTGCCTGTTGCTATAGGCCCGTGGTTGAAGCGTGAATTTATTCCGCGCATATAACTATTTCTACTTATATACATTTAATTAATTTAAAAATAAACAGTGCGGATATACTCACGCACAGGTCTATTGAATATGTATATTATTGCGCGCAGATGTTGATAATCTGTAATCTTACGCCATAAACATTATATATATAAGACAAGACATTTCGCTAACAACATTATTAAGTACTAGCCCAAGGGGTCCGATAAAAACGAACAACATCAAAAATCGTGAGAGATAATATAAAGAACTGAAATGAGATATTTACTGAAATTTGTACGACAAGTATGCGTATGCCTACAGTATGAACATGTGTATGCTATACTATGACGTTTTGAATAGACCTGTGTGTGAGTGCATTACGCGAAAGCAGAAATACTTGTGTGTGGTTGTGCGTAAGTTTGCTTAAGCAGTTATATGTAAACGCATAGGCAAAATTTTTCAAATTTAATTTTTCTGTGCTTGGCCATTTTTATTTTTGTTATTTTCATGTGAAAATTTTTTATAAATACATTTGCCTTTTTTGGGACAATTACCATTTTATTTCTATATATTTATTGCCAAAAAATTTTTATTATAATAATTTATAATAAAGTATGGTTTCAAATATACGGCAAATGAAATTATAATAGTATAAGTTCAATTATGATGGTGACGGTATATTTTGGTGTAAATTCAAGTGTGAGAGGGAAAGGGGGTTTTTTAGAAACCCTGCCCTTAACTGATTGTGCTTATTTTTCCCCACAGTTTGGTTTACAACGTCCTCTGCGTGGCTGGTGATCTGCGTAAGTGATCCGATAATAAACGTACGGTTGGAGCGTTAGCGCTCCAAAAAGTTTAATAAAATAATAGTTATTTCTATTTTACATAATAAAAGCGATCCATTTTCTTAAAATTTAAGAAAATAAATATTTAATAGTAGACAATATAACATCGCATGCTAATAGCGCATCATTGAACACAATATTCACAATATACAACATTAATGCCAACAAGTGCAACAACAATAATAATAAGCAACATTAACATTAATATATAAATAGTAAAAGCGACATTCACATACATAATAATAAAAGTAATATTCGCAGCGTAGGTACAACGACTACAATAACAGAAATATCAGTCTTAATCAGCAAAATTAATATAATTACAGCAATAAATAAATTACAGCAGTTTGTTTAGTAATCTAACATTTTGCAACAACTCAAACAATAGTCAAATGGAACTGTTTTGTATTGGATTCAGTAGTAATTATAGCCACAACCGCATTTTCGAAAATTAGTAATCTTAGCATTATAAAAAATAACAACAAAGAACAGTTTGGATAAGTTTCAATAATCTCTTGCATATTCGTAAGCAGTAATGCTAAGGACTAATCTAATCTGAACATGAAAGTCGTTGCTATCTAAAATCTGTACGTTTTAGTAGCAGCAGCAGCTACGATGTTAATGCCAATTCGTCCATGGGCTTGCGGTGCGTCTGTCAAGAGTCCAAACAAGTAGATGTAAATTAAGAAAGTTCAAGCTACTTTATGCTACACGGGCTCACCGAGGTGAAAAAACTGCAAACTATTTTATGTGAGAAAGTTGTGGATCAGAAGGCCCAGTTTAGGGAGTTTAAATATTTTGAAGGTGTAGCTACTTCTTTAAAAAAGAGTAGATTTTCAAATTCGGATTCCGATTTAAATGATACGAAAGGGGCTCTTTAAGCGCATTTCTGGAATCCTCCCATTCAAATTGATTTGACCATACCCGCTTTACCTTCTCAGGAAGATGGTGAGATCAACATAGGTGAAACGATTCAGAATAATTCGGATAGGCGCTTAACTGCTCCCTCTAAGTCGGGATCTTGTAGTACTACCTCGGTGAATCTAGCAGTAATGAGTTTTCATCGACTTCTAGGCAGGAGGCAAGGCGTAATAATCCTTGTGGGTTAGTAGTCATTCCGCTGCAAAAGTCTATATTTGTGTATAGGCTGTCCGCTGTTGCTTTGGTGGGCGATATTAACATATAATACAACACATAATAGCCCAAATTCCAAATGCTAAGCCGGAAAATTTGATTATTCTGAAATTGTAACTATTGGAGCAAAGAAACAAGTTCGATTATTCTTCCTCCGTGAGCAAACTAACTGCATCTATATGGCCACTTAGTTTGCTCTACCAAAACCTCAGAGATTCAAATACCAAGTTACGAGACAATATACACTAGTTCGGCTGCGTGTTATTATCACATTATAGCGTTTTCTGAGACGTGGTTCAAACCTAAGGTGAACAACGAGGAACTGTTTAATAGTGGATATCAAGTTTTTCGGAGTGACCGTTTGCTAAGAGTAGGTGAAGGAAGATTGCCACCAGTGTTATCTCGTCAATTCAATGTACCTAGTTTGTGCCATCCACATCTGTTTATTGTGAATTTGCGGCAATCCGTCTTATAATTCATTTTAAAAATATTTATATTTGTCCATTATCTGACCTAGATATATACATGAAGCATGTCTTTTTTTTTCAGGAGATATCCAGTATATTGAGACCTGGTGATATTTTTATCGTAGCTGGTGGTGACTTTAATGTATCTCGGATGTCTTGGAAATTTTGCGAAAACGGTAAACGGTTTATTCTGTCATGCTTGAATAGCATTTGAATAGTATTTTTGATCTATGTATATCTCAATGGAATAATGTTATGAATAATAATAATAACAGAATCGTAGATCGAGCATTTTCTAACTGTAACGAGGTAACTATCCTCTCGTAAATTCTGGGGATAAACATCACTCAAACCTAGGTCTTTCATTTTGAGGGTTTGTGCAGGCGACTCGGATATTCAATTTGTCCCTACTTAGGGGTAACTTCCCTAAGGCAGTTTCATCCTCTTTTTTTGATTAGCGATTGCTTTTTAATTTACACATTGAGCATATTGTCAATAAGACGAAGGGCCTTCTTGGGTTTGTGAAGTGGTGGTCGAAGGAATTTTTAGACCCATACATTCCCATGGCACTATTTATTAGTCTGCTAGTTAGTGGTGCTCGTCCTTCCAATATTATATTGACATTATTGAATCTGTCTAAAAACAGTCCTTGCTGTTTGTCTTGCGAGCTCTCAGGTGGGATCCGACTTGCAATTTGCCTCCGTTTGAGCATAGACTATTGCTTATCGATTTGCCTAGTTTTGGAAAACGTAGGCTTATCTTAGGCACCCGCTTTGCGGTTAAGTTACTGAGTGGCGTAATTGACTCGCCAGCGCTTTTCAACGAATTTAGCCTACACGTTCGTTGTAGGACCCTTAGGCATTACCCTCTGATTGCTTTTAATTTATGTACACACAATTACACATATCACCCACTTTCCTTCTCAGGCTCACTCTATAAAGTTCAATCCCTACTGTACAGCCTTCGTTAGCGTCTCTATACCGTACGTTTTCGTTAATGCTTAAGCTATGTACATGCACGTTTATATATTGACTTCTGGGCATTTATTCACAAGCATTGTAACCTTAGTTTGTAATGCTCCCTATCATTTTTTCGCTACTTTCCTTATCGTAATAAGTTAGGTTTATCAAATTATATGTTTGTAGAATAGCTAGGTGACATTGTACATGATATTGAATTACCAAATAATAATAATTCATATCTAGTTTTGATTTGTATATAAGTGCATATCAGCTGTTGATACATAAATTGTAGCTAAATAATTCAATCTGAAAAATTAAATGAAAGATAGCGAAAATATAAGCATAAGTATGCCATACATTACAACATTACGTAAGTGTGAATTCAATTAAGATAATTGGTATAAGGAATATTTGCAAAAACGAGGAAATATACAGGATTATTTCTGTTGGTTCAGTTTGAGAAAAACAGAAACGATGTTGTCTCTTGATCCTTTGGAAAGGGTAAGGAAGGCCTGTTTCCTTATAAAGTGATGTTATTGCTGATTACCGATATTGGCGAATTCATGTCTTAGCTGGGAATCCTACGTTGCGCGATTTGGGTTTGAATAACTTTTTTTTCTAAGTTTTATCCGAATACAAAACAGAATTACGTATTGTCTCTGACGCTAACTTAATGTTATCTTAATTTTGCGAGCTAGCACAGTGCTTGCAGTGCACAGTGATAGCTGTGGAAACCATATGAGTTCAATGAGTAAAAGTATTATATCTTAAATTATGAATTTTCAAAGATTGCTTGTAAGAAATATATATTTTTTTTGTACATGTATCTCTTTTATGATTGTCAATTTGATGTAATTCAATTTCGAATGTGAAGTGAAGTGAAATCAGTAAAAAATTTTTAGATACCGCCGTTACAAGAGTAATATGTAACCAAAGCTCATTGTTTTGTTAATATATTATAGTTATGCTAAGAATCAATGTGATAGTGTAAACTTCCTTATTGGTCCTTCATATATTTTTTTCGTTGGATCCCATTAAATACAATTCACTCAAAAGTATTGTAAGATTGAAAAGAAGAAATCTCAGGAACTTGAAATGAGTGCTTTTAATCTAAGTTAGACGTCGAATATTCTTTGTTTGGAGTGATTGTGTAGAGCACTAGGTAAATCTGCAATTTACAAATAAAGGATTATAACCAGTGAAGCTGCCTTTTATCCTCAGTTTCAAAGGTAAAAAGTTTGCAGCCGACTCGTTTGGACTTTCCTTGCTGAGCTGGGCTTGCAACCGAATCCACGTCCACTTGCCGACTAGCGATAACGCATAAGGCTCAAATCGTACTCTTGATGGTGATAGGTAAATATTGGGTTGTTATGTTAGTGTAGCGTTAGCGGTACATTAAGTATGCTGCAGTTTATACGTAAGAAGTAAGTAAATTGCAGAGTCCATCGTTCTTCTCTAACGGAATTAAAACATTAATGTATAGCTTTTGTACAGTCCACTTCAGCCTTTGGACGCACTTACTGGTTTAACTAGTGCTAGATAAATTGAAAATAATTTATTTGGATAATTGTTTTGCTTATTTATTTACTCTTTTCTTTGCCTTTCTATGTATTTGCATTTATATTTCCTCAAGATGAGAATGAAACCAAGGCGAGTAATCGGACGAATTATTAAATCTGTAGAACGGGATCGACATAGAAGTGGCAGATAAATGATTGCTATAAATGGTGGATAAAGAGTTTCAATGTATTGGACTTTCAAATCCCAAGATTTAAAACTAAAGCATTTCTCTAGTGATGATAATTTGGTTTTCTGTATAAAAATTTTTTATTAGGCGCTATTTTCTTCCTGAAGCCCTTGACTAAGTTAGCTATTTTCTGGCGAAACAAACTTCGACCAGGCAAATGTGTACTAAGGTTTTGTTGGAACACACCAAGTCTAATAGTTTTTTAATTAATGACGTTCAAAATGCAATCGTATTGAGAAGGACGCTGCTCAAAAATTTCATCAATAAACGTTTCAAATAAAGTGGGAAAAGGATTAGTGCTGAAATACCTAATATCCTTGTTGGGACTCCATGTGACTTGGGTTTGGTTAAAGTCGCGCAACACTTATATAAGATTTGAGAAGAGATAATAAAAGCTATAACTAATCGCAAATGCTTTGTAAAAATATATATCGGACTGGATTTAAGCCACGTTTCAGTGAGAGCGACAACGTTGTAATCGCAGTCAGTAGTGTTAATTAGCAAGTTATTAAATGTAGAGTCAAGGCCAATTATATTCTTTTAAAGGACAGTAAATTTGGCATTTTGTTTTTTGGAACTTCACAAAAAGTCCCCAGTCTAATAGACGGAATTTTCTTTTTACGCGCTAAAAACTTCTTAAGAAGGGCACCCCCAGGCTAAAAACGCACAAATTCAACAAAAGCTCAAACAATAATAACCAAGTCGAAATTTTAAGAGACGACATTTCTCTAGGTTGGTCAGTATTAAATTTACAAATTCTAACCTACTTTATTAACGTCATTACCCCGCCGGCACGCGTGGCGCCGCTGACGATATATATAGTATTCCATAATGAAGGTTAGAAGGTAATCAACGGTACAGTAATGGCGTCATCGAACGATTACACCGGCATAATGGATGAGCGAGGGAGATCCAAAATCACTAGAAAGTTGCAATTCCTAGAGATGATAATTGGCAGGATGACAAACCTTTTGGTTCTCTTTAAACGCAAGTTCAGGACGCTTAACAGCTAACAGACGTGCAAGGAGTCTTCTAACTTAATAAATTTATTTGTTCAATGTTTCATGTCGCTGCCAAATTCGTTAAAACTACTTAAAGAGTCTATGAATGTTACAGCCGATCTTACGGCCTTACGGGGATTTCTTTTCCTATTAATGATATAGCCATTTCCTTGTCGCTAACGTCAGCACGGGTAGGACGAGTCAAGCCGTCACAAACCCAGCACTGTAAACGGCCGTGTTGGTTTCACGGTTTCAACACAGGGCGGTACAAAGTAACCGCACTATGGGAGGAATGCCTGGTCGGGAAAGTATGACTAAATTATGGCTAACGTCGGTCATAATAAAATAATATAAATATAATATATATAAACATAAATATACTATAATATATGTAATAGACATTATCCTACATTCATTTTTTTCTTTGTTTGTTCATTCGTTGTCCTGCCGTCAGCTAAGAAACTGTCTGACTAGAATTTAATGTTCTCAAAAAGTGACACCATAATTAAACTATTTAAATAATTAAGGTAATCAAGAGCAATTTCCGCCGTAAGTCTGGGAAAGTCCTTTTACGTTTGTTTTAAGAGAGCTTGACTGATTGAACATATAACGGCGCCTTCATGAATGTATCTTTCCATAGTATCCTCTCCAACATCCTCCTTATAAACATATCGATAAAATTGTTACGGAGAAATAACGTTGCAGACTAGAAATCACGTAACTCTTCTTCCTTGGAAATTTCCAAATTTGCTCATATGTGGATTGAAAGCTGCATGTTGAACGCAAACATTTGAATCAAATAGAATAGTAATCCATATGAATGAAATAAAATGTATATCTCGGTTTTAAGCGCACACGTTTTGCGCATGCGGTAGCAATTGTAATTGAAAAGTGAGTCGGCAGCGGATCCAATTCCTCCTCTTCATTGCATATAATATTTCTTTCTGTTCGCTTCCATTTTGAAATTGAAAGCTATTCAAATTAAAAATAATACAATGGATTGGCAGTTGTTGTCGATAGTTCGTCACATCAAACGTAAGCAAACTAGCGCCCATAACACTTATGTTAACCAAAGATCTGTAGCACCTTCACATAATATGCATAATAACTTTACAACAATCCCTTCTCACTGAAGAGCTATAGAAAAAATTCTAAAAATCGGCTTTCCATTCTAAGCTCTGATGAAAAAATACTATTATATTAACACTACTAATAGTAACAATAATAATAACAATAATAATAAGGTACCAATTGTAATTCCTTGCGTACGTGGTATAAAACGGATGACGGCGGACTTTTAAACTACTGGTGCTGCTAGTGAGGTTAATTACAAAAGTATGAAAAGCGGTCAAATTGTAATATTGACTAAATCTATAGATTCAAACAGGAAGTTAGTAAGCTATTCATGTGGCAAAAAAGTCAAATTTTCTATCTACTAAATTAAATAGAAAAAAACAAAAAGAGAGCTATTAAAGAACCACCATCATTCTACTTCAATAGGTGATGGGGAAATCGGTGTTGAAAAGATGGGGCGCAAGATTTCCAACATATATCATAGATACACTAAAGATGTAATGTCTATGTTTTGAAGATAATAAAAAGATTTACGAAGGTGTAATTATGCTGTCGGTGAATTGAAGCCCCTTTATAAACCAGAAACATCCCCTAAAGTCAACGGGGGCAAAATTTTAGGCACACAAGCATTTATTGCACAAATAAGTCTAACGCGTTAAACGTGACTCGGATTATTTAACTAAATCCTGTAGCCAAACTGACGATGCCTCTCCAAAATGTATTAACTGTTTGGAAAATCATCAATTCAAAACTTGTTCGATTTGCCAGCAGCTTCGCAAAAAAAAACTTCAGAACTCTACTTCGAGCAGATCAACGCAGTATAAAAGTAATATTCTGTGTCAGTGGTAATAACAATCTTCCTAATTACCAATATCGATACACAAATACACTAATGTATTACAAAATCCTAATCCTTCCTCAAAAATGAAGCATCAAATTAAAAAGGAGGTTGAGATGAGGAACACTCTTATCAATATGATAACGCTCTTAGCCTCTACACTACGCAAATAAGTCTCCAAATCTCTATATGGAATGCCAATTGACTTTCCAAGCACACACACGAAGTACAAACTTTCCTCATCAAAATTTTATTGACGTTCTTATATCAGACAGTCATTTCAAAAATTATTCTCACTTCAAAATAAATTGATATAATATAATAGCTAAAATCATGTTGCGCCCGCCATTCTTGTCTACGTGATACAAAACGGCAAATATTTTCCGTAAATGGTTTTTAAAAGCTTCTTGCATTAAAAAAAATTACAACGGCTTGCTTAATTTATTTTGCTCCCTAGCTTTCATTAAAATATAATGATAGTAGTGATTTATTCAGGTAATTGGGTGCTAAATTTATTGCTAAAGTTGATTTTAATGTCAAACGTCAACGGCGGGGTTCTAGACTAATAAGTAGAATAGTAAATAAAAAGAAGCAGGCTAAACAAATCCGTTCGCAGTAGCAATTATTATTGTCCACTGGGAGACTTACGTCAGGGAAGATGCAAAAAAGTCTTCTATAAAGTCTAGCATCATACGTTACTTTTGAAATAACGCATCGACGTTTCGATGTTAAAGTTGAAAATAATAGACCTAAACTGAAACTGAAGTGCCCCGGAAAAGTCTTCAAACTTCGATACTCTATACAAATTTCAATTCAGATTTTCCGTTGGCCTAGAATGTGTGCAGATGACACAGTAATCTTATCTTCGTTTGGTGATCCCATTAATGTTTCCTAGAATTACAAGTTCATCGAAACAAAATTTGGCTGAACAAACTTAAAGAAATTCTGCATAATCTACGCATGTTACGTTTGCGCTTAATAGCGGCTCTTGTTCTTTAGTATTTGTGAATGGCAACGACGTCCCTATAAACAACTTTGTTATAAATTTTGGATGACATATTGACAAATGATTAACATAGAAAACTTATATAAAAACAGAAGACTCTATTGGCTAATTCATCCAGACTGTCAACTTAATCTAAGAAATGAGTCCATTGGAAACAGCTAGTAACTCTAATATTGAAGCACTCCAAGAATCGATCTAAGATTCTCCATCTTATTATTAATACCCCACGGATCGTTAGCAACAAAACTATTCATGATGACCTTGACTTCCGATCTGTTAAAAATTTAATCCAAAGCTTTTCTTTAAAATATATTGTCAGACAGAGTAATCATGTAGTTTCCTTGGCAATGTGTGTTCTGGATGAATCTAATGAAATAAGAAGATTGAAAATACATCATATACTGGAACTTTCAATCAGAAATTAATTTAGTTTGGTTTTTTAAACTATTTTAATGAATTTTCTAAGGTCACTTATAATTTCTGTTTGGCTAGTGCTCAAAATTTTTATTTTACTAGTCTGAAAAAATTATAACAGTAACAATAAAAGTAATACGTAGTTTCTTTTTATATCCACAACTGAAGGATGGAGGGTAAACTCATTTGGTTATAATGTTTGCTACATCCACAAGGAAGCTCCAGAGACCTTATAAAGTATATATATTCTTGGTTAGCGTGAAATTCGGAATTGACTTAAGCATTACCGTCTGCCCGGTTTTCCGTGCGTGTGTTTGTGTGGTGTGTGTTGTTGATACACTTCTGGCCGCAAATATGAAGATATCGACTTAAAATGCCAACATAAAAAAGAATGGGGTGTCAAAGATTTTAATGGTGGCAGCTATGTGAGGTTCCGCCGCAGTCATATATAACTTTCTTACTTGTTATGTATTTAAACATAAGTTTATGCTGTCATATTGTTTCCATTGGGAAACAATACCCTCTACTATTTTTCTCATCCTGCTATAACATTTACTTTTAGATAGATTGTGAGTTCAATACGTAATAAAAAAAATTTATTTTATAATAATTTTGTGAAAATTTAGAAATCAGAAACGATTTTGCCGTAAAAGTTGAAACGTACATATGCATTGAAATATGTCTGAAAATGCAAATATAACATAATATCCGAAATGTCACTTTTCAGAATAGAATACATTTAAGATATAATAAAAAAATAAAAGAAAATTTAGGAAAGTCTACAAAAATTCAGGCTTTTTAATAAAAGTTCTTTAGGAATAATCCTAGGTGATTTTCCAGAGAATATCGTTTAAAGGGTACTGTAAAAAACTCGAACGAAAAATATGAAAATTGATTGAATTATGCTGCGTGCCGTTTTCAAAAGACATGTTTTAAGATAAGCGCACTTAAACTTCTAATATATATTACAAGTATGCTTTCTTATCGTAATAAATTTTTTTTATTTAGTTATAGTTTGTAGCCCTAGCGTGATATAAACATCTTTTCATGTCCAAGGATTCTTCTTAATTTTTTTTCCTCGACAATTTTTTGCTCGAAAATACGTCTTTTGCTAGATCTATCAAACGCAGAATCGCACGTTTTACGTTTTAACTTTTGTGAAATTATAAGAAAAATGGTGTTGGTAGAAGCAAGGAAAATTTCTGAATGGCGCTCATCCTTATATGTACTCAAAGAACTCCCAGATAAAACTGTACTAACATACTTTTTTCGAAATGAATTTAAATAAATATAAATATTTTTCAAAGACATTTGTTAACGTATTAAAGAAGTTAGAAATCAACAGGCAAAACATTAGGCTGCGACTTCATGCCAGAAATTCATTTGGGACAGGCGTTCTTGTCTCAGTGCTTGGAATAGAATTCGAAGTTTTCAAGAATACATTTTTGCGGATATTGAATCTTTTCTACGTATTCTAAAAGGTTAAAATTAAATCAATGAAAAAAAAAAAGCAAACGCACGCACAATTGCTCACAAGTATTGCGGTCATAACACTCATGTATCCTCGGGTATATATTGAACAGCATACAATGTTTGTAAAATATGGAGGTAATAAAATGTAATAAAGTGATATACAAACCCGAGACTAAAACAAGAAACTCTGCAAGATAGTACGATGACCTTGCTGCTGCTACAGAAAATATTAAAAAGTCCACCGAAGACCTCATTCCATCCATCGAGAAACCCATTAAAACTAGTATTTAATATACCCCATCAACCTCATTTCCGCTATGAAAATATAGATTTCAAATCAATTCCTTGTAAAATTTGCGTTCACATGCATTGAATTTCAGTTACCACAATTACATCCTCTACAACCTAATTTGTATAGTAAAAAAAAAATTCGAGCAGTCTATTTTATTTTTACTTAACGTTTTTTTTTCTTCAGAACAAACTATATATTTTTTGTTTGTTTATAATTATTCATTTATTATTATTAATCAATATATATATACACAATGTAGAGTTTATATCGGAGAAAAAATTCATTTCCTGCTTGATTCTTACTACATATATTCTTATGGGCTTAAAGAGAAGACGCAAATAAAAATCATCAACTGTTATTTAAGTTTTTATAACTTAAAACTATTTTAATTTGCTCCTTCATATGCAAAACGTAACCGCACTAATTTTGTTCTCTTTGCAATTATTCCTTGCGGGTGTTAAAGCAGCTAAATGCACAAAGGGTCACACCCTTTGCCTACAAGCGAACTCACAATATGGAGCAACAGTAGTGTACGAATAATTCAAAGATTATGTACTTCTCCGCGCCATCGAACTTAAAAATCCGTCTTTGTTTATGCTTTTGAAAACCACGTCTAGTACTAATCCTTGTATAAACCAACGCATCTTCCCACGTAACGTATTTAGCTTCCCAACGAATTTTATTGCATGTCTTTCTTCGTCAAATAGCATAAATTGAACACACTAACCATAACGGCTCCATAACAGGGTAATGAAAGAGCAAACTATCAAGTAGCTGCTTATTAACGATGTTGCTACAGTTATTCATAACAGAAAAAAAAAATCTTAGTTTGAATTGTGAACAAAATATTGGACCATAATATATTTTGTTGCCCCTGTTAGCTTGCTCTCGTCTCATTTGATAGATGTGAGGGAAGGCATTTCACACCTGATGGGCATATATAATTCAAAAAAGAAAAAACAAGATGTAATAAAAAATAGTGGGTGACGACGTCATACATAATGCCAAAACAACTTAAAACGAGAACGATAGTTAAATTTATCGCACGTAACAAAAATATTATATATAAGACAATACATTCGCTAGCAACATTTGCGTAGCAAAATCATTGAGTATTAGCCCAAAGAATCTGATAAAAAGAAAGATATGAAAGGCCATAAGATAGAGTAAAAGAATTGAAATGAGAACATTTACTGAATTTGTACAACAAACATGCGTGATCCTACGCTGTGAACATACGTATGCTATACTATGACGTTTGAGTGTATTCGCGCTAGAGCAAAAATACCTGTACGTAAGGTAAGGTAAGCGCATAGCCATAGAATTTTCATTCTTGATTACTCTGTGTTTGACCGTTGACTCGGAAAACATCGATATTTTTTTCAAATTTTCGGCTACTCAAATTTTCGCCAGAATCACGAGCATATTCGTTGTAAAAATAGTCGCGGTTCCTTAATTAGTACGCCAGTGGGTAAAGGCTAAGTAGGAAAGTTAGCATTTATATCTCCTTTTACTTGTACGTTAGGGGAACGCGAAAACCGTCCACCAGGCACACCTTTGGGCGAATGCTTTGCGCTCAACCTTGCTGAACCACATTTTTACTGTGGCCGAAATACAACTGCTGAGAACTTCTTTACAAGTCGTTCCCTTGCAAAAAAGTTGCTTGCAGAAAAAAAACAATCCTGTCGGGAACCTTACGTAAAAATAGAAATGAATTGTCAAAAATTGCAAAACCAAAAAGGATGATATCCGATATTCTATAAAATTGCACAAATGCGTGCGTTCTCGCAGTTTATAGATAAAAAAGAAATAACAAGATAATATAATTTTGTTCTAAGCACAAACATGTAAAAACAGAAAGAAATGCAAGACGTATTTCTGAATTGGATTTTGCAACAAAACTAAGTAAGAGGTTAATATTCTCGACAAAATAGCTAGAAAATATACCGCGAAAGCATGATCCCGCAGATGACACTTCCACATGCGTTATATATAATAATAAACCTATAGATGAAAATTTAAAAAAAATGTCCGTGTTTTCTCTGATTGGTTTATTTTGTTCGACATCATGGTTGTGTAGCCTTGCGGATCTATCCCTTCTTAACCTTATATTCTGAATCGAGTAAGGCTTGCTATTGTAGAATTTCACCTCCCTATCTTCCTTTTTGCAACTGTGAGATTTAAAAAAACGTAACAAACCGACGGACTTTCGTAAAAATTTGAATGTGAAAAACAACCGTAAATCTAGTGTTAAGGCAAAGTGAAAAATAATTTTATGTTTATTGAATGTGAAACGAAGCAAGAAGCGTACATTAGTTACAAAAATTCATATATAATAATATATTGTGTTTCTGTAAGCAATAATATTACTAACAGCAACCCACGTCCTATAAAAGTCAACATCATGTTCTCAATAAGTGTATTCTATAGAACCGTCTACAAAAGAATATATAAGGCATTGTAAAAGTTAAAAAAAAAACCCGTATTGTTGGTGAATTTGTGGTGTCCTGACGGAAAAAATTGTTGTTGTGAAAAATAAAAGAGAATAAAATTTTTTCGAATCAGAATAATTGACGAAAATTTAAAAAGACGAAACCGGAGTAGCACATGTCTAGCGAAAAGTCCAATTCACTCAATGTCAAAATTTACATCACTGATTTCAAGACTTATTATTTGACCGCAACATCCCGCTTTAAGAAGGGGGTATTAAAGTCCGCAAAATCAGAGCCTACGTGTATGGTAGAAATGAATAGTCTGCATTCATTCAATTTAGAAAAAATATCTCTTTGTTTATAATAGAACTTGGAAATAATTTATACAAGCAGTCTTTCAATATAGAAATATTTTTTATTTCTAACAAAAAAATTAAGATATTTATCTCTAATGCATCTACGGCAAACTTTATTGCCGCTAACTCTTCTCTTAACAAGTGCTACGTTGTTTACATTCCTTACGGCATTTGCAAGGTTTGAAGAGTCGGTCTGGCCCTTTGGGGTTAGCGAGACGGAAGTTGTTAATGTAACCATTCTCAAAAATTTACTTAAATTTGGACTATTGCCAAACTTCTGTACAGTCACAGAAGCCATGCGACTCATCAAATTTGACTCAAGTATCGAATCGATAATAAAGTGCCGTAAATGTTGATCCTTTAGTCACGCTAATAAAGTTTGCACTTGTCGAAAGTCCCGTTGCCCTTCTTGCAATGCCCACCATAACTCATCATCATTCTGTCGATAAATTAAAAGATGTATTAACTGCAAAGTAGTGTATCTAATTCAAAGAGATGTCGTTTTTCGAAAACAATTCTAAAATTCAAAAAAGACGTTGCAGATCGCCTTAAACTTAACGTCTATTCTTTCAGAGCTCTTAAGGTCATCCCAATACCAATTTCTCCCTTTTTCTCGAAAATCTCTTTAACTTGCCTCGCCCAAACGTATCCAAGGTAGTCAAACGGGACTGCTACAAAATAAAAAATCGTTAAATGCTATGACAATTACCTATTCTACTGATACTTCTAATTCAGTAACTCAGGTTTTTGATCTTATAGATATATTACAGAATGACAAATGTCCTCTCAAACCATAACATTTCCAAACTGCGATCCTCCCCTGGGCTGCTTAGCAAGTTAAGGCTCGCCGATAACGAAAATAGCACAATCCAGCTGCACTAGTGTCCGTAATAAATTCAAAGTTTTCGCACAATGTCTTTATTGAAACGATATTTTCGTGGCATGTCTTTCCGAAACCGTTCTTAAGTCCAACGAGCCCTTTTCAATTAAAAATTATAACAACGTTAGATTAGATCGTAACTGCAACACATCTCATGGTGGTGAAGTAGCGACTCTCATATCAAACAAGCTTTCATTGTAACATTGGAATTTTGTGTGGTAGCATGTGTTACAAATGCAACCTTGTAGCGGCTTGTTAAATTCAATGACGACCTTTAGCAATCATATGGACGAAAGTTGGTACGCCTGAAATATTGACATGCTAGGGATGGAGAAAGAACAGCTAACAAGGTGTGTGGAGTTAACAGGAAGAGATAACGAATAAATTGCCAATTAAGTAAAAGATTAGAAAAATATATTTTAATGGTAAAATATTAAGGAAAATTAGCGGCCGATTGCATAAGATTGAATTTAAGATCTTAAGTTTCTTTTGTGAAATAACAACGCTTGAAAAATCTTCAATAATTGTAGTCTATAAAATATCTCAAAACAATTTATAAAAGGGACGAAGTAATGGAATATTATTTTTTTGATAAAAGGAGATAATAAATCAAACTGTGCGCTTACAACCAAGCGTCACCCTTAAAAATACCTTCTTAATCTTATCTTTTGTTAACTGACTCCACTTTTTCTCTACCTGTAATGGTCACTAAATTATTAACCATATGTGCGTCGCATTATATGTATATGATAACGATTAAGCGCATATCATTTTAATATGTAATTACAAGAGTAATACCAAAAAGAACGCAACCACCAAGATATCGTTAACGTAAAAGAAAAAGAAAAATCTTCGCAAATTGAATTTTATTTGGCAAAGCCAAGGATATGAAAACGCTTCTATACATGTGTATTAATGTCATAGTGACGTTGTGTTGTACGTTGCTTCGTTTAGAAAGCAAAATAAAAGCTAAACTAAATATATAATTTTTCTTAACAAGAAACAAGACCGATTACGATTACAAGAAAAATTTGGGCCTGAAATTTATGCAACCATCAAAACTATGGATAGTTCTTACATCTTTTCATTAAAACACTGTTATATGTTTGGCTGGAGTGCGCTCATTAATGTGTACACTAGAAGAAGAAGAGAATAAGAGAATAAATATCTATAATGTAAACCAAAGCGTAAATTAGACCAATCACGAGTAGTGAAGTGTAAAGAAGTGTATGGAGTTGGAGTTTCGTAATGCAACAAAATAATGCATCAAAAGTAAAGAAAATAAGTTGTAAACTATGTGTGAATATAGGAAAACGTTCTTGAGAATTCGGTGAACACTTACGTTTTCTTGGCAATTTCATATTCGCCCACATTTTAACGGTTCCACGCATATCACATAAAACTTTCTATTTAACTTCTAATTTTGTTTAGGAATTATACGTAGGAATTAAAAAAAAAATTGAAATTAACCGGAAAATTGGTGTAGGTACGGAAGAAGTAAAAACAAAAAAAGAAAATTTTCGTTTAATTTAAAAAAAACACACTCAGAATGTTACGTCAGCATGTACAATCATTCCTTTAGTTCTATAAATCTACTGCGCCCAATAATGTAATCGTTTAAACGTAACTAATACCTCTACATTACAAACAATGAAAATCCAAGAAATAATTATGTTTAGCGTTTAAAAATACAAGCACATTGCGTTTGCTACATAACTAGTGTGTGGTATCCTTACATAGTGGAATTGTACACCTGTATCAGCTTGAAAATTTGGGCTAGCGACCAATGCCGTCTTATAGTACAAATATAGACGGCGAAGGATGACATGACCCTTCTAGGTTTTCGTCTATCTGTTTTGCACTAATGAGGCATTACTAGGTCCATATCTTTTATTTATATTTTTATGTTTATATGAGATCTCACATTGTAAAGGGCTCCAAATCATTGCAGAACTGACCAATATTTCGTAATTGCTTGCTTGCGATGCTCTTTGCAAGAGAGTTTTATTTTCATAACTATCCTCGAATTATTACGGGAAGGAACAACAGTTTATGGAATAGGCGGAGATAATGTGTAAAAATGACCCAAAAATACTATATGATATACCTATCACATTTATTCTGGGTATTACTTTAGTTGATCGTAAGACGATATTATGGTGATTCCTAAATCTGACTCATCTGTTAGTCCATTTCTTTTGTCTTCTTGTCCCGAATAGACTTCGAAACTGTATACGTATACCATGCGATTACATAAAACAAATGTTCTTGTAGTTCCACTTATGGGGCTTATTTGGAAAATATTATTTCAGGAAATGCATTGTTTTTTGTGAACACATTTATTCGTCTGTGATGGTTTATGAGAATAGAGAATAAATGAGAATAAATTTTTCATTTAGGTGGTCTAATCTTCATAATTTGGATAATCTCTCCGAAGATATTTTGAGGTGAAACATGCTTCTTATGGCGTGAAGACGATTCACGCGCATTGCGTTCTTTATTGGTTCATAACCATAAATAATAACAAAATACCAATGAATTTTTTTAATTCGTAAACAGTTATTACGTAAGAGCTCGATGGGTTTGCTTAAATGGCATAGAGATTGGTTTTGTAGGGATTAGTAATAGTTTTAAGTTCGATGGCCATCTTGTAAAAAAAATACTGAGAGAATGTAAAGGATTGGTAGCCTTGGTTGATAGAAATGAAGTAGAAAGCAATTTATAAATTCTGTGAAATTAAAATTGGTACTGTATTTTTCAATCCGAAAAAAACAAAAAAAAATTTTTTAAAAACTATTTAAATTTAAAAAAAAAAAAAAAAAAAACTCTCCCTTCTATAAACTTGATTATTATT
>KK503063.1:30181-69886 GCA_000688735.1 Glossina austeni | reverse complement strand
AAATTGAAAAAGTAATTCCATTCATAAATAATGGCGATACATACCCGTTGTACGCCATTCCAAAGCCTTTCAATGGCAACTATCTAAATTGCCCTGATAATTCTTTTCAACTACTAAATCCAGACATGGAAAATAAGCTTTTAGCGGATAAGCAACATCTAAAGGTGGTCTATCGTCTGCTGAAATCTCTGCGTGATCGTTATAAGCTGGACAAGTTAAAAGGCGCTTTCCTTACGAGCATGTTTTTATGGGAAATTGAAAAGCGTTCAGAAAATTTTTGGCAGAAACCAATCAGTGAATTATTTCTAGAGGTAAGAATAAGTGTAAAAATCATGGATTAGTGACTGGTTAATAAAAAAAAAAGCTAACATATTTTTCTTTTGTGGGTTTAAGATGTTGGAAGTATTAAAAGTACGCTTTGAAACACGCGATTTGCCTTACTTTTGGAGTTCAGACCACAATCTAATGGACAATTTAAACGATGACGAAATCGCTTATTACGCTATAGTTTTGAATATAATATTTTGCACTCTTGAAACTTATCCTGAGCAAGCGGGTTTAACTTTTCACGCATGCGCTCGTCATTTCCAAATATTACGTCATTTTTAAAGTAAAGGGAGTAATGTTAACTACATTGTTATTACAATTTCATGGTTTGTAATCTCCAATAGTCAATAAAATCGCGGTAATACCAAGTACATATATAATGTGTATGCATATACATTAAATAAGAAGAAGAAGCAAAATCAAATAGAATTGCGGCACACTCGCGCAACATTCCTATCATTCCTATCAAGTAAGACGAGCTTATATAACATGACGAATAAATTGAGATCGTTTGCGTAAAACACGCTAAAAAAAAATGATCGTAAGATACAATAAAAAAATGAGACACAAAATATCTATTGGAATATTTTTATACATTTCTCTCTCTCTCTCTCTCTCTCTCTCTCTTTTGTGGAAAAGCGAATTATTTTTTATTAAACAGCCAATAAAAATTGTTTGCAATAACAATATTGTCTTAAGACTAGGTGGAAATATAACCTTACTCTTCGTTTTCGGACTTTTAGCACACACAGCTGAAAACTAAATTAACCGCTTTGACTTGCGCGCAGCTTATTCACGCAACGATTCCCCACTAGGGTACGATATAGTTTAGTTTGGTCGTAGTTATAGTGAGTGCTCTGTCAATAAACTTGCTCTGTCTTGAAACTTACCGATTGGGCAGACATTTACTAGGCTGCGGCCACCACCTCTCTTTTTCCTCTCTTTCTTCTTTTCCTTTTGACGGTCGCCATGTGAAACAAATTGGGAAATAGATATCCGCTGAGTGATCGGTACAACAATAATTAAGAAGAAGCAAACACTAATCGTAGGAAAGCGACATTCGACGTTTATTTATTTTCGAAAACTTATGACAAAATATCCCTTTTTCGGAGGTCTTTTTACATTAAACAGTTTTTACATGAAAAGCTTTTTAAAAACTGTCTCAATCAGCGCTTGTATTAGTTACCGCGTAAGGAATTTTAAAAAATTTGTTTAATTTGAAAAGAAGAGCACTTTTTATTATGCTATATACGATTTATTCAATTAAAAAAAAAAAAAGTTAAAAGTAAACGTAAGACTAGAGTCTACTGACATGTTGCAGACAATTCCTTTTATATTTCTTCTAAGTACCAGAAGTGCAATCCATTTCCTCGTAAGCAGACTAAAGAAAAAGCAAAGGAAAAATTTCTATTGATTGTCTTGCGATGAAATCGGAACATTATATACCATGTCTGCCAAACCAGATTTTTGTTGCAGCTCATAGAGTCAACTTTGCTGCAAGTTAAATGTTGAATGTTGGGTATGTTTGTGTTTGCTGAATAGCACATATTCCTCCCCACTTCAATTACATCAATTTCTAAGAATACATCAGTGACTCGAAAAAATTCATGGTCTTATCTCCGCTGCTTTGTCACATTCGTAGTTGAGCTCCATAGGAAAAAATTATCAATCATTTAATGCATAAATAATTCATAAGGTGGCTCTGTTTTGTGTGAATGTATGCGTGTGTTAAAAACCCACAAACATTTGCTTAAAGAAATTCTTGATTGCATGTACGATGTCTATCTGCCGTTTATGGGGAATTCCCTGATTTCGAAGTTAGCTCATTGGAAGACATACACATATTCACGCAAACCACAAACACACTAAAGCAAAAAGTAATAATAATAATAATAAGTAAAGTTACTGATTATAAGAAATTTTTCGATTAGAAATTCATGATTAGTTTGTAGGAGAGACGTATGTAGTTTTTACGGAGTTCTCTTCTCTACTTACAAACATTATATTTTTGGTACAAAATACATTGCAGTCTTCTTTAAAGTGTGAATATGAATTTATTTAGTTTAAAAAGTAACGAGAGAAAAATATTTCGTTATTGTGCATAGTGAGAGTTAAAATTTGAAACGCTCTTCAAAGTGCTTTCGTAATTGCTAAGGGAAAGATTTAGTGTAAACAACTTAGATAAAAATTACAAGACATGTAGTGCTTACATATGTGTTGACACTATTTGTGGTTCATCTTCATTAGTAATGCCTGCCTTTTCGTCAAAGATTTTCCACAGATATAAAAAAATACTTCCCATGCGTATGCGATTCATTAATTATAGCAATATTTGAGCAGGAACTCATATCGTATTGTGACCTTGATAATTTGAAATTTATATCATATAATGAAGATAAACTTGTGAAAAAAAATTTAAAGCACGATTGCTTTGAAATGAATTTTGGAATAATTTCGTTTATATACGCGGTAAAGTATCCAAGTTTCAGACAGATTTAATAGAAAACACATAAGAATGCTATAGCCGAGCAAGGCTTGCTATTAGGTACCCTACACCAAAAAATTATAAATTGTCTTTATGTAAATGCGTAATTTTCATGAAATCCTTCAGATTGAAGGATCCTGAAAAGCCAACTTAGTCTAAATTTGGCAACCTTAATTTACTTTTTCAGTGGCTTGCATCTTGAGAAACCACGAAATTAGGCTTTATCCGAAGTAATCCAAATTCCTTACTAAGGGCAAATTTTTATCATAAAACAATAAAAATTAAACTTTTTTAAACTTTTCTAAACTATACGAAGTCTTATTTTTCATTAGAACCCTTGTATGGATTAGGATCCAAATTATAGACCTACGTGGTCCAAATTTTCGGTAAGGCTAATTTTTATGTCAAACAATTATAATGAGCTAATTTTGATCAAGAAATGTTGAAAATTAAGCCTTTTTACGGTATAAACATTCAGTTTCCGTATGCGTGGTTATATGGCAGAGAGTTCAAGAAATTACCCCATCCGAACGACTATTTTCGAAACAATTTAG
This sequence comes from Glossina austeni, assembly GCA_000688735.1. Lineage (NCBI taxonomy): Eukaryota > Metazoa > Arthropoda > Insecta > Diptera > Glossinidae > Glossina > Glossina austeni. Next base: position 66,520 of record KK503063.1, on the reverse strand, counting down.
AATGCCGAAATATTATTACTAGGCGATTTTTCTCGCGAAATTGTAAGAATTGCAATATTTTCTCTTGTAATGACTTAACAAAATAAAGCGTCGCATGGCGAGTAGTCAAAAAGCGCTTTCTCCTTGGGTTAGAAGACGGCAGCGTCGCAAATTTCATTGCGACCTGCAAGTTGAACGCAAGAATACGTTTCGATACACCGAACGGACAGACGGATAGACAGGGTTAAATCGAATCAGAAAATGATTATGAATCGCTTGGTATAATGAAAGGTAGGCCTATCCCAAGTCCTTCTGTGTATTACAACCGTTCGCACAAACTTAATATACCCGATAACATAAGTGATATAGAGAGAGATGTAATAACTAATTTTTACTCTTACCGCTGAAGGATACTGTGCTATAATGTTTGGAGCACACAAATGGAATTTTCAGGAACCCTATAAAGTAAATATATTCTTGATCACCACGAAATTCTGAATTGACTAAGCCACGTCTGTCCGTTTGTGCGTGTTTGCGTGTCTTTGTGGTGCGCGTTGTTGGCGCAAACATGAAGATATCAAAATCGCTATCAAATTTGGTAGAAACATTGAAAGTTTTTGCACGAAGATTGATATTGAAAATGAGCCAAATTGGTCAGAGGACAGCTGTTAAAAGTTCTGTCAATTTCGGTTAATTATTTAAAAGTAAGTCAAGCAAACAGACTTCGCTCACTTCCACAAATGACCTTTTTGTGGAAGGATTGGCCCGGAAGATTTTTTTAGAAATGGGTCTGAGCTTGTTCTTATTTACCACAAACGCATAAGTTCACAGGACGGTATCATAATGTTACGGAAGTGCCATAGTTGATGATTTGAGTTTTTATGGAAACTATTCGATTTTCCAGGAAATAAATTTCCAAAAAAAGGAAAAACCAAAAATACAATCATTACGCTTTACCTGTCTCACGCAGCTGGCGACCCGTGCAACGATTGCTAACAATTAGCGAAAGAAGGGATTAACACAAAAAAGTCACTACGAATTCAGGTAATGATAGCTTGTTAGTAAATGGGTTTATAAGCAGAGTATTTGCGGAGGGCAAAATCAGTCGAGTCGAAAAGTCAATCGAAAGGGAGTCGTGCGAGTCGAGTCGACAGAGTTGAATTGTTATATTTAAACGGACGAGTTCGGAATGAGAATTAAAGCGTTAAAGTGTTGTAAGTATCAACTTCTTGTAAATAATTCGCAAATCAGTCTAGAGTTGAATAGGAACATAAAATAGGTTTTACATAACAATATTTTAGAGCTTATCATAATCCGTCTTTACTATCAGCGGACTGTGGTATGTCATCCATTCCTTGTAAAGCATTCTCTGTACGTTGGCAAGGAGCTAATGCTTACTTGTTTATGCCGTAAACTTTTTGTGTCTGTCAAAGTCCGCTTTTGAAATTATATTTAGAAATCGGATATGACATCGATTTCGAATTTTTTTTATCACAATTGACTTTTTCTCTCGGTATTTTATTGGGCTACTAAAACACGCGAATTCATTCACATCTTAAACATTTAACACACGAATAATTTTATCATTTTCAGTTTCATTCATTATCGCTACTAACTAAAAAATGTCGCCGCCATTCGAGAATCATTTACGAAAAATTAATGAATTAATAACGATTGAAGATAAGGATCGTAAGCCATACACTGATGTCTATAATAAAATACGAGATACTTTGCTTAATGGCATGTGTAAAGTGGACTCGCCCTTTAGGCAAATGTACAAGGGCTACCGTTTATGCGGTAAGTGCAGAGATTCAATTTTCAAATGTTAATGAAAACTTATTACGCTTGTCATCATAGGCAGTTATATGCACAATGTTCGCTTGAAGAAACCAAATGAATTCGATGTTCTTTTCATCCTAAGCATCCCGAACGGAGATAAGCTGACTATATCGAAGGATAAGAAGAGACCAGGATTTATAAAACTAGGCCTTGGCAATATTTTTCCCAAGTTAAGCGTGGATATGAAGTTAATTCTTAACGAACTGGTTACTGCTAGTGAAAGATTACTAATACGAACCGCATTACAAATGTGGTTATGCAGGATTATAAAGAACGTTTTAAAAAGAATTGAAAATCGTATACAAACGGACGGCAGACATTTGCAACTAAAATATTTAAAAACGGGTGTAGCTCATACCATACACGCGAGAGATGTTAAAAATCCACATTTCTCCATTTCTATCGACTTCATACCGGCCATAGCAATTAAAAAAGTAGTTGAGCTTGCGAATGAGTGCGATGTGCATTCGTTGTATGCCGTTCCAAAGCCTTTTAAAGGCAAGTATCTAAATTGTCCTGGTAACTCATTTCAATTAGTAAATCCGGACATGGAACATAAGCTTTTAATGGGCAAACAACATTTAAAAGTCGTCTATCGCCTGTTGAAATCTTTACGCGATCGTCATCGGTTGGATCGATTGAAGAGCGTTTTTTTTACCAGCATGTTTTTATGGGAAATTGAAAAGCGTCCCCACAACTTTTGGCACAAACCCATCGGTGAAATATTTTTGGAGGTAAAAATCGATTTATATATCAGAGTAATTATTCATATTAAACGCTAACACATTTTTCCTTTTCGGGTACAAGATGCTTAAAGTTCTGAAAGTACGGTTTCAAACTCGAAACTTTCCTTACTTTTGGAGTCCAGAACACAATCTAATAGACATTTTAACCGATAATGAAATGGCTGATTATGCGGAAATATTAAACACAATATTTTGCACTTTCAAAACCTATCCTGATCAACAGTCTTTAACTTTTCATATTTGTGCTCGTCATTTCCAAATATTGCGCAAATTTTAAATTGAGAATCGTGCTAAATACTTTACTATATATAACACTTTGTCGGCTTGTGATCTGTAAAAGTTAGTAATACCACCGTACTACATAGAATTAGAATAAGAAGCAATCACAAGTCACTTTTTTTCAAAGGACGGTCCCTTTAAGAGATGTTCGTACTGTACTGAAGGGAAGTTGATTGCTCTACGCGATATTTTAACTTTAATTTTAATGTTGTCTTAATTAGGCATGAAAATGCTACTTAATGTGAATTCCTCTTTCTCGGACATTCCCCACTTAAGAAAACTAAATGTATTTGCTTAAGTTTTACAACTCAAATAAACGAATTTTAAATCTTTTTGTTGATTTATACATAGATTAAAAAATAAAAAACGAACTTGTTTTACTTTTTCCATCGTTTCATAAGTTAAATGATTTTCATTATTATTATTTGCCCGGATAATTAATTTTTACGGAAAGTACGACATGGCCTTTTATTAAATATCCTACACCACCCTATAGTTATTCATGTAATGGCTTTTCAAAAAAAAAGCTTACATCGAGTCCTAACCATTTTCTGAAAGGTGAAGCTATCTTAAGCCCTTCTGGGTGTTTCGTACATTCGCAGAAACTTAATATTCCTCTGTACCACAAGTGGTGTAGAGTATATAAACAAGGTAAAGCAAGTGGGCCGCGCATGTGGGGCTGCGATGAAGAGGTTTGAGTATATATCATGGATTACAAAAAAAAATTTGAGACTTGTTTCAAAATCATCTTAAGGATCCTTACATACAAAGACCTTAGGTAGATCAATATTTGAGTATGCCTCGGTTGTGTGGCCTCCTTCCTTTACATAACGGTAGATTCAATTGAATCCGTTCAAAAGCAACTCTTGTTGTTCGCCCTTAGGAATTTAGATTGGGACTCCCTTGTCTCTATGCCGTCTTATAAAAATAGGTTGCTTTGGTTATCTTTACCATCACTTAAGAAACAGAAATTTATTCTTGGTGTTCCCTTTTTAATTAAGTTAATTAATGGTACTATCGATTCCTCCGCTTTACTTGGTCAGATAGAGTTTAATGTCCCTAATTGCTTCTCTAGGCATTCTATCTTCATTAAGTTCAGTCGTGTTGTTTAATCCGTTCAGAGTTGTTTGTAGAAACCTAAATAATGTCTATCGCTTAATCTCAAGATCGGATTCTTTAAAGTCTCTCAAAAAAGCTATGCTAAGTACGCGCGATTTGCTTACGTTGTATTTATCTAACTTATAATCTTAACATCTCACTATGATTCGAAAATTAACTGGTGTTGTTTACTGAATCGTTTGCCAAGCTTTTCCATGTTTGCAATGACTTAGAGGTTCACTTGCAACTTGTATCTGTACCGGTTGGGAGTTGTAGGTGTCTGTGCTAGTTGTGTACATCCTTTTTTTCTTTCTTATTTACTTTATACGTGGGCTTTATTCTTCTCTGTTTTTTTTTCTCTTCACCTCTCTTTATATTATATTTAATTAATGTTTAATAATAATTGCGTTTAAGATTATTTCTAAGAGGACGATTTAAAACTCGATGTTACTCGAAATGTTACTAAGAACATATATATGCTGTCTTTCAATCTTATAATCCTCGAGATGGCCCTTTCTTACAACAAGTACAGATGGCAAATGTAACCAATTTTTAACTTGATTAACGGAATAACACCAAGAACGCAAAAGTTTTCTTCTCTTTCAAACCAAATGAAACCTACAGCGTTACTAATTAAACGAGTAAGAAAGTTATTCTCGATCGTGGTCGAAGCTTTTATACCCTCCTCCCTTATCCTAAAGAGGACAAAAAAAGTAAAAGAACTAAATTTCCATGATCTATAATATGGGCAGAGCGCGGCTGATTTTTTTTAATTTCAAAGTAACAGTTTTTATCGCATGAATGCGTGGGCGTCGTAGACGTATCCTTTAGAAAGTTTAAGTCACTTTCAAACTCTTGTGCAAATTTGCACGCGATATTTCCATTTTCGCTAATGGGAAAATGTTTACTACGTAGTTGCGCAGAGAGACAGATGGACAGACGGACATGTTTAGGTGCCTAGTTTATGGGATTTTTGAAGATTGTTTCCGCACTTTATATAGGAGTTTTAAAAAAAGTTAAACTTTAATATACTACAATATTGGCTACACGCAGTCAATTTTTCCCACATTTTTTGTACTTAAATAGTCCAGCATCGACTGTATATACTATATACGTTCAAATTTTTGTACATTTTTCTGGCATAGTTTGTAAGTAATGAGCAAAAAACCAATTTTTTATTCCCACAGAAGGTGTTCTCGGTTTATGTGGCGCTGTGAGCGTGTTCTTCGACTAATTTGGCCCATTTTCAATATCAATCTGCATGCAAGAACTTCCAATGTTTCTTGCAAATCTGAAGCCGATAGCTTTATTTTTGTGGCCACGAAAATGCTTACAATAGTCATTACACAGACGGACGGATGCACATGCTTAAATCAATTAAGGAATTTGATGCTGATTAAGAATATATATATATATATACTTTGTAGAGTCCCTGACGCTTCCTCATCCTTCGGTAAAGGGTATAAAAAGTATAAAAGTGCAACTTTATTATTAGTATTAAACTACACAGATTGAAAAATACTTACCTTTAGTCGGAATGGGCAGCAAAAAGATTTGATTACTGGACATTTTAAAGGATTTATTGTCGCTAACAAAAACCATGAGACACAAATAGAAAACCGTATAGAAATACAATACATATACAAATATGTTCATTCCCGATTATATGTGATTGTTTGTGTGTTTGTAAGCATGCATGTCTTTCATATTCCATATTGCAATTAAATGTCTTCTAAATCACGATATGTTTCTTTTAGTCATAGTAAAGTTGTTTGGTGGCGTTTATTGTTTGGAGTGTTTTTCTGATAAAATTTTAAGCTCTAAGCTAAATAAAAACAATTACGACAAAATTAAAAAAAGGAATGCTTAACTGCATACATATCATGTTAAATACACTTAAAAATAATTATATAATTTTTTTTGTACTTGTAATTATTAAAGCACGGAACGAATTAGTTTAGCTCTTTTACCCCCAATAACATATTTGAAGAAATAAAAGGATTTTTTTTAGCAAAAAATCGGTCATCTTTTGCAATAATTCTGATTTTTCTTAACTCAATGGGAAAACTTTCCCTCATTCATTTAAATTCTATCATGTTATGTAGAACCGGTAGTGAACCGGAAGTAGAAGCTTGCAATGATCGCACATATTATTTTTGCTTCACTTGATTCACATTAAGACGGGATTATTTAATTGTTGTAGTGTTGGTAAGCCAGTGCATCTCTGAACCGAAAATGAAATTGGCCCTTCGACTATCAGGGTAATCTCGGTTTCCCGGACCGTTCCAATGTTGATCGAAATGACCCATTGTAATAGAAAAAGATATGTCATCAGCATCCCGAAAACGAAGACCAAGCAAAAAGAGAGAATCGATTATAGGGATTTAAAGGGCCTTTCATAAGAAAGTCACCAAAAAGATTTTTATAATTACTTCGTTGGCGCTCGAAAATTCCGAAGAGTCAATTTCAACCATTCTTCAGTTTCAGTGTTAAATTAGAACAAGTCTTCGCTGACAGCCGATGTGCATACATATGTATTTATTTTTCGTTTACATTTAAAATGAAGAAGACATATAAAAAGATATTGATAAATGGAAATAGAGCAACATGTGAATATGAATACACACACACACACACACACAACGGCAATTGAAGAAAGGGAGAATATTCATTTTATAAACTCGACATTTTAATCCTTTTGTGAAACTCTGTTCCAGCAAATTGCAAAAATCATCAATCAAAATCGAAGCCTTTTGATACAATTCCAGGCAAAAAGAATTGGACAGAAAGCAAACTTTATAAATATGTGTCAAAGACTTGCCCTTTCACTTTCTGAATCCATCTAAGCGTGTCTGTCCGTCCGCCTCTTGCAGGCCGTGGTCACAAGTTTCAAGATATTTTGATGAAGGGAAAGCGATTGAACAGCGGTTCCATCGAACCACTTCTTCAAGCAATCTCCATATGCCGTATGTTTCGAAAAATCGTAATGTAAATAAGTGTATGAAGAGAAGTGGTGTAGGTCATTAAATAGTTTTTTTACTTATTTTTGTTATAGTAAGAAAAGCAAGGTACTTAGACTGGAAGACAAAACGAAGTAAGAGAGAAAGACAACCTCAACTCAACTCATATCCCGCCCAAAAGCAAATTTTATCCTTGCCTGCTTTTTTTAATTAAATTCTGGATTTCTTTGGTATTATGTAGGGTGTGAGAAGCAAAGGTCTAAGTAGGCGAAAAGATATACTTTCACATTGCGTTTAATTTTCTAGATAAGAATGAAAGCGAAATTTTGAATATTGAAACCTATCGAGCGCTCTTTCAATTTTTTATATACATTATGTAAAGCAAAATTATTTATCCGATTTGCATAGACTTGCATATTTTTAAACTTATATATAAATACTTTGTTTGGTAAATTGCTAAATTGCTAAAAATAATATAATAATTATAACAATAACATCATTGTTTGCGTTAACGTTTTGCAACCAACATTTCAATCTTTCTAACTATTATTACGTATGTTTTCATGTCTAACACGTCTAAGTCACGCACGGCACGTTTAAGTACAAAACAAAAACTAAGCAAGAAAAAACAGAAGATTAAATTCCTAATATTAAGTGCGGGATATAAGCAAATCAAATGGTTAGTGTGTCAATTTGTTTAGTGCTGCTTCGATGTGTAAAGCATTGTGAACAAATGTGTAAATGGCTTACGCTAGTAGTAGTAGTAGTAGTAGTAGTTTTGACATTTACAAAAATTTACATATTTAGTGAAAAAGTACAAATTTATCCTTAATATTAATTCTACATATGCGATATCTAGCACAATATATATTATATAATAAATTGATATAATTTTTGGTATAAACATATATGATTGCTTAGATGCTAAATGAATATCAATCAATATCAATAATGTCAATGTCTTTTTATTAATATCCACTACGAACATTTGTGACCGGGGAAATAAACAACCCGGGGGTGTTAACACAATAAGATAGGTGTATGTGTGATTTTGTGACATATAGATTACAATAAATTCTGTTTTAAAAAACTCAATATCAAATATTTGAAACACACAAGTAAGTGAAAGCTATACTGGGTGGCCTTGTTGCAGATCGTGGATCGTGGATCATTTCAAACGAATAGCTACGAAGCTATCTTAAGAGCATTATATCAGCAAACTAGCCGAGTTCATTACTTTTAATTTTTGCAAATAAATGTTACGACCAGAAATGCGACAAATTCTCCAATATTCCGAATAGAGTGTATTTCGCTTGGGAATAATTTATTAACAATATTCCGATAACGTTTACATGTCTTTTTCACTTGCGTTATAAAATTATGAGAGAAAAACAAATGTTGAGCCAATTTACTCGTCGAAACCAACCCAGATCATACGTACGAATTTAATGGTTTACCACTAAATTGCCGGAACGAGTCAATTTGACCCATTTAAGATTTTATTGCTGTATATGTTTTGGAAAAATTAAAATAATTTTTTTAAAAACATGTACTGACTCGCAACCAGTTAACTCTGTCGCATACTCATCAAATGCAGAGTAATTGTATATGAAATTAAGTTGAAAAGAAACGACAAACGGAAAATAATTTCTAAAATACATTATTATGGCAAATATACGCAATCATAATATTAAAATTTACGACAAATGCCTTTGTCGTTCCCCTCCTCACCCGCTAGTTCGAAAAAAATGGATGTGTTTTGGCGGATTTAAATCGAATTGATTCATTAAGTAATAAAGTATGGAAATAATCTGTTGCGAATAGCCAGACTTGTTATAAACCCAGTGGGCAGTCGCCAAGTCCATGAACAATTGTATTCAACTAAAGCCCCACACCCATTTATTAAATACATGCCGAATAAACGACCACAATTCGGCATCGAATTTGATAACAAAACTGACTGAATTTTCAGGTTCAAGTATAATGCAAGAGCAATAAAAGCAAATAAGCCATCTATGCTAAATGCTATAAAAAGATCTGCAGAAAATGTATTTTAAAAACGAAATACGTATGTTACAAGTGTTTTTTAAAAAGTTTCTTAAAAGAAAATTAAAAATTTTCAATCTTAATGTTTGAGTCAAGTTGTCTCATTTCGGGCAAAATCGGTTATACCCAACATTCGACAATCTAGTGTTACAAATGGAAATAGAAACAAAAGCATTTTCTCTCCTTTTTATCTCTAAAAGGGCAAAAATGTGTGGCGAGCGCACAAAATGATACGTTGCGCTTAGAGAGAATAACGCCCTCGCAAACCGGAAACAATTTGCGAAATTTTACTGCGAAAAAAAGGTTCTCTTATAGGACAGGTCGGATAATGACTAACTCAGCATTCTACCAGGTATACGACGAAAAATCGAAAGCAGTTGGGATGCTTTGAAGCATACGCAACTATGTTGAATTGTTTTTCTCTGCAAATTTAAGTATAAATCCAGTATAGCACTTTTCAGCTAATGGGATACTCGTTACCTAGTACCCGGTTACAAGTATATATCCAAGCGAATACTTTTCTTAATTATCATTGGTTTTCTTAGATCAGAAAAAATGAAAAAGAAACAGAAAAATATTTATATAAACTTTGCAGATTCAGAAGTTCCCAGTATCTCTTACAGAATGTATCGAAAGTGTCAACATTGATGTATGTATTTAATGAATCGATTTATGGCATGCGTTTAGGAATTTTTTGATTTGAACTTTTACACTTAGATCTACTAAGAAAGTTCATTTTACTATATCATCATGACTTTCAATAACGGATATAAAAAGATCGATATGTTTTTGGTCGGTAGGCATCCATTTTTCCTCTTCCATATTTTTTTTTTACAAATCTCCTGTATCCATGGCAGTATTAATATCAGCTACAATTTTCCCCATCAAATCTCTATAGGGCGAGTTAGCTTTAAACGCCGTTTCAAGCAATGTAGCATCAGTGAAAAATTCGAATACTTCATCGATTCGATTTAAGGACTTTTCAGTTAAATGTCTTTGCACGACCATTTTAAGAGTATCGTGTGACTCCCTAATCGAGTTTTGTAAATAAGGCAAATCGAAACTATAGTCGACTTCGTAAAATGATATCACCGATAATTGTGTATTCTAAAAGAGAATCAAGAGCATCACGTATTAGACAAAATTCCGTATGAATTGCAAATGTGATATCATTTTGCAAATACCTGGAATTTTCGTTTAAAAGTTTCTGCGTGCTTTTGCTCTTCAGGGTTAAATTGATTATTTCGATGCAAAACACTTATTTTGATAACAATTTTTATTATGTTTTTAATTATTTTCTCTGCCTTTACTTTATTGCCAGTCTGCAAAGATAAAAATAAAAATTAAATAAGTTTTTCTAGTTTATTAAGAGTGCGCGCGAAGAGCTTGAACTAAAATTATTTTTATTATACCCACTACCGAAAGATGAGAGATGTATTCATTTTGTCAAAACGTTTACAATTCCCAGAAAGAAACTTCACAAACCCCAGAAACTGTATACATTCTTACATAAGAAAGCATGAAATTCTCAATTGACTTAAGCACGTCCGTCTATGTTATGTCTTTTGTACACATTCTCTTGGCCGCAAAATGAAGTTGTCTCAAATTCGAACTCAGTAGAAGCATTGGAAGTTCTTGCAGGGAATTTTGTATTGAAAATGGGCCAAATCAGTCGAAGGACACGCCTACAGCACCACGTAAGCTGGGAACACCACTCTTCCAATTCTTTTACTTTCTTTTTTAAAGTCTTTTTTAGGATAACGGTGATGGGTATAAAAGATCCGGTCTTGTTTTATTTATTTCCTTTTTTTTTTTTTGTTACTAAATAATGAATCGAAACGTAGGTTCAATGAAAAGGCGCACACACACAACTTACATGAATTTTACAAAGACGATATAAATTATCTAAGAGCGAAGCAGTCGTTCCATCAATAAACGTTTTTGCTATATTTTTGGTTGCCATGCGGGATAAAATCTTTTTCTGAGCACGCAAGCCAATGTCACGTGATTTGAAAGCACCGTCACCCATAACTACAAATATTTAAAAAAAGTATATTTTGTACATGAAACAACAAAGAAGACTTTAAAAAGGCTATGCATAATAGTCACAAGTAAATATTATATTAATCAGGTGCGATAAATGAAAAAGAAAAATAAATTATATAAATTGAATTTCAAGTTAATGAAAATGAATTAGAAAATATTTAATACTTTTTGTAAACCAAAAAAAATTGTTTTTAATATATATATGCGAGCTTTATACCAAACATTTTCATACCCTACACCAATTGTGGTTTAACGTTCTTCATTTATACCGATCGATTCATTCTCTGAATCTAAACTTGTCTGTCCGTCCACGTTAATGAAAATGTTTCGGATCGGAACACTTTTTCGATCATTTTCCGTACGACGCCTTATTTTGAAAAGTTGTTGTATGAATAGCTATGTTAAGCAAATTGGTGTAGAGCCGTGGCCAGCACATTTTTTAATTGTTAAATGTACAATAAATGAAATATTTTTAATACAAGATTTTTATATTGGCAAACTTTTAAGAAGTAGTAATTTTTGATATACTATTTAGCTCTATGCAGCTATGTGCATCAGGGTAAAGCGGAGAGAGCCTTAATTAAGACTCTGAGTTGATTCAACAGGTTCAGCCGATCGAAGTTAGGTTATTGATGTTACAACTCCAACACTTCCAACGCTAAACGCTTGAGGATGGCACATATTCTGTGTAAACTACTTTCAAAAGCGCCACTATATTCTTCGAATACGAGTTCTGTGCACAATTTGCATAAGTGTGACTTCTTCCAGAATCTTTCGGGATTTTTTCCCCCTCTTATCGTGCGATGAAGCAACCGGAAAACTGCTTTTTTTAATACTGAGCCAATTTCAAAATTAACTTATGTACAACAATTCATTCCTACAATTATTTTCCTGACTACATTTTTTCTAAAATTTCGTTGCAGCTCTGTTTTAGTTTCATGGCTATTGTTGGTTATGCGCGTATTGCGAATATCTGAGTCTATTAAAGAAATAAAGCGTAAATTCTATCTATAAGGCTACTTCTGAATTTTCAAAACATAACAGCAGCCAAGGTAGCGCAACAAAATTTCTAAATTGAAATTTTCCGGACAGTTCCACTAGGCTTATGCAACATATCTAACGATGTTAGTTTTTTTTGGTCCAGTCAGTAATAAATGTGCACGCCTTTTATCAAGTAACAGTTCCGAAATGGAATTTCATTCCTAATCTCAATTTAAATTTTTACATGCTGTATGGACTGCGTTTTCACTGTAAGTATGTAATAAGGTTTTCAATATTACATTTTTTGCACGTTTTTTTTTAGAGTTTTTTCATCTTGCACGATTTTTTAAAGCTTTGAAATATATGCCCAAATTTACCGTATGTGGCATGCAATTTTTATACGATTTTTTTTGCACGATTTTCTAGGGAACGTTCCTACCGCTGAAAAAAAGGTTTGGGTGTATATACGATTTCACGTATGTACAAATTTTTATCAAGCTCATCCTTACTGCCAAAGTGCAGTAAGAGTATAGGAATAGGTAAGAATTGCGACTACTCGTGGTTGAATTTATTTTGATCGTAGCTGTAGCGACTGCTCCAAGAAAATATTAACTTGAAAAAATGAAATTAAATGAACTAATTAATTAACAAAAAGAAAATGGCTTAGTGTTATGCACTGTATATTCCTTCACTGTTAATTTACCTTCCAAATTCCAATAGTCAATGCTCCAGAGCAATAAGCATTGGCGGATGCCATCGGCTGCCATATTAAAATTCTAAAGCAGCGTCCGTATTAAATATTAAACAAAATTCGTATTCAATAAAAAAAAATATGAACTAAATTTTAAACATTTTTTCGAATTACAAAAACATGCGCTTCTCTTTGAGAGAGGAAGACTGGTTAATGCAACTGCTTCTGGCTATAGAAATCCATAAAAGAGGTTTATACCGTTTTCCGTATATTTCAAATTTGTCTGTTAAATAGTCTCTCTTATTTATAACCTTAACGTGTCGTATATCATCCTAGATTATTGTACCTATCACTGAAGTATGCGAGAATACCCGTTTTGTAAAAAAAAAAGAAAAAACAACTTTAATATATCCAAAAAGAATATTCAGAAACTTATTAAATTATATATTTTCTTGATCATTATCAAATTCTGAACTGATCCGTCCGCCCGTCACTGTAAATGTGTTTAGTAAAAGACATTGCAAGTTCTTGCACTTAAGAACGCGGTTACAGTAAAACAGAACTGGGAACTCCCGTTTGCTTGCCTTTTTTTTTTGTTACTCGTATACTGCAATAGCTAGAGCGATAATATGTAAATAGAAAAAATCGGCTACTCAATATTATAAACTATCGAAAGATAAGTTTTTTTACTTTTTTTAATTTAAAGTTGGTGGATGTAGGAGAAAATAATATACTATCTTGTTCGTCTGAAAAATTGACCTTTCCATTAATTGGATAATGTTAAGAGTTGTTATATAATATAAATTAAACTAACCTTTCGCAAGTTTGCAATAAAGTGTTGTATTGATGTGTTCCTTATTACAGGTTTCAGGTTACAAAACTTCTCCTTAAGTGAAGCGTATTATTTTCTATGTCCAGCTTTCCTCGTATTGTATTTTCGTTACTATAGAGCTATTTTTTCAGCCATTTCGTATCCTTGTCAACAAGAATACTCTGACGTCTTTCAATATTTGCCTAGAATGGTTCAGGGAGATTGACGGCGCTAGATTGTTTTATATGCAAAGAAGGTGAAAAGTATGGGCATTAAACATTAAACCAATTTCGAAGTTAAAGAATAGATTGTTTTGGAGTGCGATTTCCTTATGTACGGTGATATTAATTTCCCCCCATTCTTCATAGTATTCTCTGTGTAATTTTTCCAAACATTTGTTAACGCAGCTCAGGCTAACTTTACAAATATATAAAATAGTAAACAACTCTTACTGTTTTCCATCTCTGCAGGGGTTCATTGTTTTTATATATATGTTTTTATTTACAAACGGAACTTAATAGTCTTTAATTTAGGGTAGTTTTGTAAAATCAAAATGGCTGTTTTGCATTACTTCATTGATCCCCTCTCAACTTTTTCTGACACTTTAGCAGAATAACACGGAAATTACTCACACTCTCTGTTAATAATGCACGGTTCTGTGTTAACAATGAATGGTTTTTAATTAAAACGCATATACATTTAAATGAAGTCAAAAATTAATTTGCTCTAAAGATTACTTTATTTTACTAAGTATTTAGTCATAGCTACCGGAAAAGCAGTTCTCCTTAAAACCATTACATTTTCAAAGCATTAAGGGTGAAATTGGCGAAATTAAGTTAGGAAATAAATCTAACAATAAACACAGTGCCACACAGGAAACAGATCTAACAATAAACATAAAACAACGCAACATATAAGAAAACAGCTGCCCTTATAGCTCTGCTCAGTCAAAAGCTGATAAGAGATTACATTATGGTGACACTTGTTAGCAATTAATTAAGGTTTACTTCTTTCTTTTTTCTTCGCAACAAACACGTATGAGGTAACTTTGTAAACGATGTCATTCACTTTAATTAATATTCGCTTTTTCACTCAATTGCATGATACGTTTACCTGTGAAAATTGACGAGTTCATTAGATGAATGTTATAGAAAATACATTTTTAAATCAAAGGAGATTTTTGAATACTTTTTTCCATCCGTTTTCTGATCATTTTACTAGATTTTTTCCTAATACACACAAGCACAGAGTCAGAGTTTTAAAATGTGAACAGAGCTTCCAACCAACTACGCATTATGGTTTCTTACTGACATTGCGTGTGCATAAGGAACCCAAACAACTGAACTAACTAAGGTTGCATAGGCGATAAGTTTAATTTTTATATATTTGGTGTTAACAATTTCTTCTTTAGTGATTTATTATAGAAATGAATATATAGCATATATGAGATTGAAAAATTAATTGTTATTTTACATTAGCTCTTATATTTGTATTTTCAATATTATTTCGATAATGTTATTACTATGAGATGAATTAGTTGACAATAATACAATAAGTAATAACAAATTACTTTACTATAATGTTAATTGGAAGGTTAGTTATATTAGGAGCAATGACTACAGGAGCACAGCTCAGAAAATAATGTAAGAGTTTGTAAGCTTTTAAATTTCTAATTTTTGTATTTGGAAACTATGATTTCAAATTATTATTACGTAGCGATGAAATGGTAATGACATTTTTTTTTATACCAAAAAGAAAGACAATAAGAAGAGGAAGTGAATGTCTACAGGAAAATATTAGGCACAAGTGCTTAGCCAATAATTTTTAGTTAATATTAAAAATATTTTTTTTTTTTTAATATTATGTGAAATTTGCATTAGTTACCTAACAGCCGTGCGCTGTTATAAAGTTTTACGAAATCGTCTCGCCCGTTTTATTTTGTTTCTCTTTCCATCTCTTTTTTCTTATAAAACTTTTCGAGTTGCACTTCAACATTACAAGTGCATTTTTTTCTTAGGTGAGCAAGAGTGAATAGATATTATACAATATAAACTGTCTCTGTCTCATTTGCAAAACTGATACAGTGTGTGGTTGTTGTTGCAAATTCTACTTTGCCATGCACGTGCTATTGTTTACATTTCAAACGTTTTTTTGTTGCTGTAACAGTAGTACAGGATGTACTTTGTTGTTGCAATTTTTGTTTGCATTCTACAAAGGCAGGCTTGTCTTGTTGTTGCATTTTTTGTTTACTTTTCGATGACGCGCGTGTGTTTGCTTGTTGTTGGCTTTTGTCTGAAACTAATTTTCCTTTCCAGTTCGGAAGGAAAATTTGGAAACTTTCGATTTTTGCAAATATATTGACTTTATAAGAGCAGCTTTCTCGATGAAAAAAATATAAATTGAATGAAATAGAGTAGAATTGTACAATATTTGTATATTCTCATGAAAGAATTTTCACAGAATTTCTGTTTTTTCTCTCAATTTCCTATACCACCCATTGATTTGTAAACATTCTGGAGCTTTTTTTCTCTCAAATTCCTATACCACCCATTGATTGTCTTTTAAAGCAGATCTATTAAACCAAGATGGAGCTCTAATTCTATTAAAACAAAAATTTCATATTGCATATACACACAAACAAATGCTATTAAGCCAAGATGGAGCGCTAATTCTATTAAACCAAGACGGAGTCCTAATTCTATTAAAACAAAAATTTCATATTGCATATACACACAAACAAATTCTTTAAGCCAAGATAGACCGGTAATTCTATTAAACCAAGACGGAGTCCTAATCCTATTAAAACAAAAATTTCATATTGCATATACACACAAACACATTCTATTAAGCCAAGATGGAGCGCAAATTCTATTATATAATATTTGAATTTGTTTGTCAAATATGATTGATTGACTATGGCTGGGTTTTCATCGAATTGTGTTAGATGGATATTAGTGACAACGCAAAATGTTTTTTCCGATATGGCGAAGGATTGCAAAGTTAGGACGAGCATAAAGGCTGGATAAAAGACGTGACGTAATCGAAATGTGGACCGAAAAATATGTTTTAGAAAGAAACGCAAATATACGATGACTATTAAACATTCAGCTTAACGTTAGCGTTAGCGGATTGTGCATTAAACGTACAATGCAAAATCCTGCATTTTCCTTGAACTTTAGATTTTTATTTTATTCTATTCAATTTTATATAAATCTTTTGCATAAAATTAAATGCTAATTAAGAATCTAAGTCAAATCTGCTCTCAATTGAAATTAGTAATATAAGAATACTTACACGAGTGTTATTAGCAGAGTGTTTAGGAGAGCACCTTCCTACTACAACAGAAAACGAGTATATTCGGTGTTACAGTCAGGTCGAGAAAATATAAAGAAATAGAAGGCATTGCCTCGGATGAATGGAAAGTGTAAATGAACAAATGTATCTTTCCCAAACGTCTGAACGCAAGCGTTGAAGACTTTAAGAATATTTTCCTTTATAGCTTCCAAATGTCATAAATCAAATCTTCAAGCCAACTTACAATCTCCATCTTTTTTTAAAAAAGTTTCAAGTTCAGGTTTTTGACACAACAACTCCTAGAACAACGTTTAACATCAATTGCTTAGAATTTTTTTGTAAAATATAACTAAAGTGACTTTTTCTTAAGGTAAATATATATATTTAAATAAAGTTTTATTCTTTACTTAATTGTGACTCTTACTTGTTACTATTAAGGAATAGCTTGTGAAAACACTTCAAAAAATTTCAGTTTCTATCATTTGAAGAGTTATAAACGTTTATTAATTAGAGCTATAAGATGTTATAAGATTCTCGGAAAACTTTTTTATATTGTCTGCTCCGCGCACTTCTTTTTCCAACAGCGGAAGTTTCGTAACGTGAAAGTCTTCATAAAGGTCAGCAATTTGATCCAAATACTTTTCTTGAATCTAAAAGAAATTAGAAAACATTTTTTACATACACATAAATAATGTATTCACCAATAAATAAATATTTTCATGAACGTACCTTGTGTCTAGAGGCGCACATAGCGCACGGTTGTTGATCTAATTTCTTAAAAAGAAGCTGATTTATGACAATATTGTGTGTATCAATGCCACATTTGGTTAATTCTTGAACTAAACGTTCGGTTTCGTACAAAGAGAAGAATTCAGCTATGCAAACACATACAAAAGTTGTTTGATCCTGTAAAGAGTACGGAACAATATTATAAACAATTGCAAGCTTATCTCTTGATAATAAAATTCAACATTTTTGTATTCTATATAAAATAGGTCATTTACTCACGGGATCTCTGAATTGTTCGTTGACTTGCCGTATTATTTTAAGCATTTCATCCAATTTTTGTGAAAGAGAATCCGCGTTAACTGGCATACCCAGTAAACTACCAAATTGTGTTAAAAATGGAGCGATTTTCATTTTTAATCTTAGCAATTTTCCCAAACCCTTTTCTACCGCCTGCGGAAATGATAACAATCGCAAAGTATGACCTGTTGGAGCTGTGTCAAAAATGACCACAGAGAAATTCATTGCCTTGACTAATCTGTATAAAAAAAGTGAAAAAATTTTTGTATATATATATATATATCCTATGAGATAATATAAAAAAAATATATTTTTTATGGAGCACTTTTCACCCAATTTTAGCAAAACGATCTATTAGTTCGTACTTGAAAAAGTAGAAAAGAAAGGCGATTACAATATGATAATAAAAGAAACTCAGACTTTTCAATTAAGCTCTGTGCGATTTAAATTCGAAGTCCCAAAGCCTACGAAAAATTGAGTCGTGGTCCGATTTTAATAAAAGTCGTCAGTCCTATTCCATTTAATTATGAAACACGCAGATGTCTTCACGAAAGCTAACTTATATTTTCAGTTTAAACGATGGCGTATGGTTTAGCAAACCGTGGTAATATTATTCAACTGTTGAACTTACTTCATAACTTCAGCATAGCTCATTGCCTCATCAATACCTGGTAAAGCTCCTACCACTTCATGTAAGACGCCTTTGCTTAAACGCATGGCTTCGCTGTCGCCTTCGAAGTACTCGTCCGGTAATTCATTTAGACCAGCGTTTGGATCAATTTCCATGGCGTAAAGATTGGGAAAACCATTGACCTGAAATTGGCAATATGTACATTTTAAAAAAAGTGCAAATAATTTAATGCAACTTACTTTAGTTGGGACTTTTGTAAATTTTTGATCAAAAGCATCCGATATATTATGAGCTGGATCTGTAGATATAATTAGTACTGACTGCCTTACTTTCGCCATTTGAACAGCCAGGCTACAACTGTATATTTCAACGTAAGTGGAAGTCACTTTTACAATATGGATAAATCTGAATTTCAGTCTACCTGCACGTTGTTTTACCAACACCGCCCTTTCCACCAACAAATATCCATTTTAGGGACGTCTGGTCGATTATGTTTTTTAAGTTCGGTTCTAGGGGTTCAAAATCGTCAGCCATTTTAAACTGAAATATTGTAATACGTTTTTGTTACTTTAATTAATTTTTATTTTAAGTAAAATTTCTATAAAAACGCGTAGTCATTCACAATTAATAAATTCCTTTCTCATTTATTTTACAATATTCTTCTTCTTAATCGTAACATTTTTTGATCGATAGCACTACTATCAAATATTGTTGCCAGACTATTAATAATATGACAGGGGCTGAGTCGCTGATTCGGTTTAATGAAGGCAATAAAGAAATCGAAAACTTTCTGGTAATAATAAGAAAAAAGTGAAAATTTCAAAACTAATAATAGCTTAAAAAACATATGAAAAGAATTTGGCAGTGGCAGCGTCAATAACAATGTAAACACACACACACGCAATTGTGGAACAAATTCTTTAAGATTTTGTATCGCTCAATAACTTGTAGAACTATGTATGTATGCATACAAACCCATATAATTTGTCAATCCCCATAAACTTTTGTAAAAAGGTCGCAAAGTCGCAGCCTCAACCCGAGAATGAGAATAACGTATCGTTGTGACATACTCCTTTGGTCCAAATTATAATTCGAAATCTAGATCCTATGAATAGAGCGAGTAAATGGTCGTATTCAATATTTTACTATTAAAGCAGTTAAAAAAGAAAAAATCGAGTCTTAAATTCAAGGTTGTTACTTCTCTACAATGGTCATAAAATAGTTATTATCTTGGAACTAGTATTATGATTATTAATGCAGTTACGATGTTTACTGTATGCTGAACATCACATTCTTCAGAGATATGTATTTGAAATCTTTTTAATGCCATTGATAAGATTATAGCTTCTCGATGCAATCAGTGTAAAATAAAAACTAAAGTAAACAAATGGAAAATTTTAGTATTGTTCTACTCTTTGTTAATAACTCAGTTGTGTGAGTAAGCATCAGCGGTTTTTCAATCAATTCATTTACTCGTATTACACAAATAATGGAATTTGAGCAGTTTGTACCGAAAACATTTCCAAAAAATCTATTAGATAAGGATTGGAAAGAGCGAAAATGTTATTGTGTAAAGGGTAGGAGAGACTTTTTGTGTTTGGTGCATAATATGTTAGTGAAAAATGATGATGTTTGGTTAGTGACTTTACCAAAATGTGGCACAACATGGATGCAAGAATTATTATGGTTGGTCCTAAATAATTTCGATTTTGATGCTGCAAAGAATGAACATTTGGAAGTTCGCACACCTTTTCTAGAGTAAATATATTTTGAAAACACTTAATCTCTCACACATTCTCACACACTTCTATCATTACATGCTAAAAAATGTTAACAGATTCGAATACATAATTAATGAAGACTTGAAAACCGCCTTGAGACCGGTAGAAATGTTAACGTCGCCTCGTCTCATAAAATCACATTTGCCTTTACCGTTATTACCGGCAGAACTTTGGTCTAAACTACCCAAGGTACGATCATATTATACTATTTAGTAACTTTTAGTGTAAACGTTGTCTACTGCGGCTTCTAAAGTTAATTTACGTCTATCGAGATCCGAAGGATGCCCTCATTTCTCAGTACTATTTCGGGCGCAGCATGGGGTTTAATATGGATAAGACTTTGGAACAGTTTTTGACAGAGAAAATCGAAAGCCATGAGGCAGAATGTGATTTTGATCATGTTACGGAATTTTATTTTCTTCGCTCGCAACCTTGGCTTTATTACACCAGTTTCGAACGTATGAAAATGAATCTCCGCCAGATTATTGAAGATATTTGCCAGTTTTTGGACCGGTCCATAAGTGAGGAGCAAATGCATCAAATGTTAAAGCACTTGTCGTTCGAAGAAATGAAAGGTAATCTATTTTACTTTAATTTTGACAACCTTGAAACACTTGACTTTCGATAATTGAAAGTGCAATTATTAAATAGCGTTAAAA
Source organism: Glossina austeni (assembly GCA_000688735.1). Taxonomy (NCBI): domain Eukaryota; kingdom Metazoa; phylum Arthropoda; class Insecta; order Diptera; family Glossinidae; genus Glossina; species Glossina austeni. The sequence continues at coordinate 45,653 of KK503063.1, read as the reverse complement.
ACACGTAAGAATACTATAGTCGGGTAAGACCACTGTTAGACACACTACCCCATTTCGCCTCATATAGTCATTTCCGTGATAATAACATTTTAACATTATTATAAAATAACGCATTGTTTTTAGGTAAAGCTTACTATTATTCATCAAATTATTTCTTTTCATTGGTGTATGCTCAAAACTCATGTGACCCAAATTTAGCAAACTTAATATACTTCTCAAAGACCTTATTATTTTTCAATTACAATTGTCATAAAAAGTTGCAATCAGATTTCATCGCCGTAAGTGGGGTCTAAGAAATACACCAATGTGATCGAAATTCCCTACGGTTAACTTTTATGCTGCATTGCTACTATGAACCTATTTCCATTATAAAATATTAAAAATTTGATCCTTGCAAGAATCTAATATTTTATGGTAATCCTTGTATAGGATGATGTGCAAAAAAAAAAAAGAGAGCTACTTGATGCAAATTTGATACAGCTAAGTTTTATGTCAAATCGCCCTCTGAATCAATACTTATTATAAAATATCAAAAACTAGACATTTTTGCCATATAGAGCGATTGTTTTTCATTAGAATCTCCATATGGGGTGGTATCCGAAAAAGAAAACTATGTAGTCCAAATTCGGTGAGATTGATTTCTTTGTCATTTTACTGTTTTGAACATATTGAATTTTACCTTTTCACTATATAAACATTCTATTTGGGTAAGAACGGTTATATGAGAGATGTTCAAAAAATTTTCCCATCTCTTCGCAAGGTTTCCACGTAAATTTAGAATGCCGAAATGCTATTACTCGACGATCTTTGTCTTGAAATTCTTACAATACAATATCATAATAGGACGTTATAGGGAAAGTGATTGAAAAAGTGATCTGCTTTCAAAAGCGTTCGTTCTTGGGCCAAAACCCGTCGATTTACCAAATTTTGCCAAAACTGCAACCTATAGGTTGAACACATGGATACAACACAGTCACAAGAACAGACAAACTTGGATCGATTCAGACAGTCATTCTGAATCGCACGGTATTATGAGAGATTCTTCTATCTCAACTCCTTCTGGGTGTTGCATACGTCCGCACAATATTAATATACCATACCTGTACCATAAGTAGACGTAGAGTATAAAATTACTCGAAATTTAGTTTTCGACTTAAAATGAACGTTCTCTTTAAGTGTGATATCTTTTCTTCAATGGTTTAGGATATTTCCCTCAAAACGTATTATATTAGATGATTTTCTGTAACTTCTGTTCTTGTTATTCTCATGCTTAAGACATATTAATTTTTGCTTGTGTTTGCGAGTATTTTTATAGCCAACACTAAAACAAATCATATTTGGGAAATTGAGCAAGTGCGTGCTAAGCATGGTTTACCTTACGAAGATCACAGGTGCGTATGATGAACACATAGGTATTTAAATGGATGTTTTGGTGAAAATGATTTGTTTTTTCGCTTGCAGTTTTGTTCGCAAAGGCAAGGTTGGCGGCTTTAAAGATGAACTCTCTTCTGAGTTTATTTCCAGAATAGATACATGGATTAAGAAACACTTGGCAAGATACAATGTGACTCTGAATGATTTGTTGTTACTAGATGACTAAATATATGCAAACGATTCAACTCCGAACGCTGGCTGGAATTTTTACGAACATTAAATTATAAAAATAGTCAATATGAGTGTTTTGTTTATTTAGTAATAATTCACTTAATTTTTCGATATTATTGTGAATACGTGTGAAAAAATTAATTGTTATCTCTCCGTCTTCAGACGCATAAATAAATTTGAGTATTGCCAAATAGAAATTATATGAATAATTATGTACTAGCTGATGTGATCGCATAAGTTTATTACTCATTGATTTCATTCAACAATGGAAAAACTGAAAACACGTCTATTTGTTGGGAGGTACCTGTTAAAAATTAGTTAAAATAAACGGGAAAGGAATTTATTAATTGTAAATGGCCTTGCGTTATTGTAGATATTTATACGTTTACGTAAATACATATATATATGCTTCTTTTAAACGGTTCTTTTTTACTCGATTTTGATATTTTTCGGTGTTTCGACCAGTTTTTTTGCGTGCTCGCACATTCTTGTCTTCTAAGCTGACGTCTATTGTGTGCATGTGTGTTTCCGGCGGTAATCTTTCTTGACCGTAACGGGGATACTGTTGATGGCAAGACTTCTCTTAAACAGCTTGACTTGTGGAGCGAGCCTGCCTTGCTTTACATAGTCGACGGCAGTCATGATGTGCCGGCTGCTGTTACCGGCTACTATCAATTCAGCTTCTTTGCTCTCCAAAGACTTGGTCCACTACGGGGAATGCATGAATTTTATGATCACTTTTTTCTTTATCTCTTTACACTTCTACTTAAATACAGTATTTCGTTATTCAATGTTTATTTTACCATAGAGTACCTAGTTCGTAAAGTGCAATAAATAATTTCAAATTACAGTTTTGTTAATTTAATGTTGAAATTTCCAGTATGATTGGTAGTGATAATAACTGATTGATTGCGAATTCCCAATTTAAATTTTTATATGTTGGTCTTATGCACTGAGTTTTCACTGTATATTAATTTCAATTTTTTTTCGAATAAAAATGAATTGTTTTTTTTTTTACATATGTAATACTTTTTTTTATTTTTTTATACATATGTGTCACTGTTGCTTTTTTCGCACACCTTTTTTGTGAAAATACTTGTAGACGATTTTTTAAAGTTGTGGAGCATATTCCGAAATTTGCTATATGTCGCATATATTTTTTTTACACGATGTTTTTGCGCGGTTTTCTAAGGTACGTATATATCGTGTAAAAAAAAGTTGCGTGTTTCAAAAGTAAGTACAATAGCAAGTACCTCGTCGTTTTTCTACACAATTCGCACGTTAACACCGATTTTAACACATCTTAACATTTCGGAATTTACGCGTTAACATTATGGTGTAGCGTTGTATTTTTGAAGGCATCTCTGTTTTTACGCGCAAATGTAGGATATGGCAACACTTTATGTAAATTGGCACGTACCAAGTAGCGGATAACGGTCGTTTACAAAAAATAATGTGCTTGGCAAGAGTTTAGAAGAAAATTTGTAAGAAAAAATAAAATTACCAGATTTTGTGAAAATCGCAGTGAAAAGCAACCGCAAATTATTGTATATCATACAATAAATTTATTAATATTTAAAGAAATCAAAAAAAAAAATTGTTGAATTCATATAACGTTATATAAAATAAACGTAAGTATTTTGTTGTTGTGCGTTCACTTTATTTGGCTCTGGTGCTGTTATATATGTTCTGATTGAATGTCTTTAAAAGCAGTTGCCACTAGGGTTATATTAATTGCAAACAATAGCAGTCTATTTCATTTCTTCGTTTACGCATAATTTGCAATAATTGTCTCCGAGTTAGGCGAGAACATTCAACTGTTAGTCGTTTAGAAACTTCTCAGTCTACTATGTAAACAGCACCAAGCTTCTCTTCGAAATCCAATACAAGTCTTTTTGACCAAGCGTGACGTTTATCAATTTTATCTAGCTAGGCTATGCCTCGATTCTCATGGAACAATTGTAAATATTACAATTTATTAAAACCCAAACGTGGATGATTGTTACTCTTTTTTACTGAAAAAACTTCTTTAAAATCTTCAATTATCTGTTGAGCTCAAGTTATTTGCATCTTTTCGACACTTTGAGATAAATTCTTAATCTCCTCGATGTTAGAATATTGCTGAAAATGCTGATTTACTTCCGCGGTGGCTTGCAACAGATTTAAAAAAACTGCACTGAAGTTAGTAGTCGCAAATTCAATAGTGAAACAGGTTGGATTATTCCCAATTCTTAGAATTTCTAGGCTCCAAGAAATACCAAACGAAAATGCTTTCGATTAAAAAACGTTGAGGCATCAGTGACGTCAATAATAATCTATTGCAATGTACTGCAATTGCGCTTATCTCAGTTTGCTTGTTCGTTGAAAAAATGATTTATATGTGAGTAAGCCCGCAATAATGTAGGAGTTACTTGTGAGCAAATCTCTACCTGTTAAAGTGGTTTTTATCAGACTAATTTACACAGTGCCTGATTAAGTTGGACCAATTTTCAATCCAAAATGCTTCTAAATGACTCTATGATCACCATGTGAACTTTAACTAGAACTGAAGTGCTTAAGAGTTGAAGGGAACTAATTTTTCGTAAAAAGAACTTATTGTAAACAAGTAAGAAAACCATATTCAGTTGCGAGCGAATCTTTTATAGCTACAGCCGTTATCCTATAAAAGATTTAAAGAAAGGAAAAATATAAATTTGCATAATCCGTAATATTGGTCGTTATAGAATAATTTTGTGGAAATATATATCGTATATCTGTGGTAGTTTACGGGCAACGAGCACAAGACACGGAAAGTAAAGGTGTTCTCTGTTTGAGTTATGCAGTCGTGTGGACGCTGTAGGTGTGCTCTTTAACATGGTTGGGCCATTTTCAAACTGTTTTGCAAAACTGCGGATGATATTTTCTGTCTTGCGAATCCGAGAATTTGTACTACAGATACTATATAGTTTGGCAGGCGGACAGATGGACAAATTAACAGATAGTGGGTGCACTCCGCGCAGAAACAAGCTTCTCAGTTACGGGGTACTGTAGGCGCATCTTTTGACCGGTTTGGTCCATTTTCAATATCAACCTGCGTGCACGAACTTGAAATATTGAAGTATTGAAATACTTCCGCCAAATTTGAAGTTGATAACTTCATTTGTGCGGCCAGGAAAGTGTTTATTGCTTGTATTGCCTGGCGGACGGACAGATATGCTTAAACCGATTCAAAATTTGCTGCTGATGAAAAATAAGTACAGTTTGTGGGGTCTCTGAAGCTTCCTTTTTGGGAGGTTGCAAATGTTTTGACAAAATAAAAACATCTGCCGTCCTTGGGTGATGGGCATAAAAATACGATAAGCGATATGTTAGCAGATTAAATAAATGAAATTATGAATGAAATTGACAGATTGAAATGCACAATAAAAATTCGTAGAATTATGAATGGTTGGCAATCCTGAACCTCTTGCAAACTACCACCATCGTTACCGTTATTTACATTTTGGTCCATTTGCGGGTGGAGGAATGTAAATTTTCATCTTGACGAAGATGAAAAAGTAGAAAAGGGTGTCTCGCTTTCTTTTACACGAAATAAAAATTTTCTATCTATATTTCGATATATAAAAATTTATGAAACAAACTTAATTCGAACATCTAAAATTATAAAACTGTTTAATTCCAAAGTGATTCGAACAGAAGTGTCTTTAAATAAAGCTTTTCTAATAACGAACAGTGAACCATTTGTTTGAATGTTAAAAAAAGAAAAAAGAAGAAAATATATGTATGGGAAGAAAAAAAAAACTCATTAACAGAAATCATTCATAAGATGAATAGTTAAATGAAATCATTATTATACTCTTTTTTTTTATATATTTTGTTCGATTAGTTTTAAAATAAGTTGAATTTACAAAAAAATAAGAAAAAATATTTACATTTGTATAACAATTGCTTTCTCCCACTCAAAATCGAATAAGTAAGTAAATAGAAAAATAGAAAAGAAAAAAAAAAAGAAAAAGAAAAAGTTCTTCATACCGTTTCTATTCTTTTTTTGCTTTTGCTTTTAATTAATTGTTAATCAAAAGGTTTGTGTATGCGGGAGTTTTTACAATTTTTCGCATAATTTTAATATTCAATGCAACACATAGTGCCAACATATAGTATAAAATGACATAGTGTGTGTGTATGATGTTTTAGAATTTAATCGGTCTTACACAGGACACGTTAGTTAATTTTTTATTCTTAAGTATGAATATGTGTATGCGTGTGTGTATGTACGTATGTATACGGGTATGTGACGGGTTGTTGAAAATCTAAAATATATAAATTATTTTATTTTATTTTATATTATTTTTTACTAATTCGTACTGAGAATAGAAGGTCAAATGTGCCGAGAAAATCTGATGCGCGTTCTATGCGTTTTTTGCGGATACGAGAGGTATACGTGCTAAAGAAGTATAAAATGAAAAATCAAAATAAAATGAAAAACGGAACTGAATAAGAGCGGCTAACTTCGGGCGTATTGCTCTACCGTTATATTGCTTTCATGCTTGTACGCATACCGTAAAATATACAACGACTAAAACAGTAAGTAATGAACTAACAAAATTGACATAGAAATGCAAGATACGAAGATATATGAATAAAGTAAAACGTAAAGGAAAGTAAAGAAATGAACATCGCACAACAAATGTGTGTAGTAATAACTCATATTATAATCAAGTGACGGCTGTGATAAAACAAACGTGAAATGAAGCAAGAAGAAGCACCTTAACGTATGATTTTTACGACTTAATCTCTTCTATTGCAATTTTTGATGTAATAATAAACTGAGAAGTCAAATAATTCAAAATATTCACAGCTGCATTGCATTAATAAGTTTTGATGCTTTTATTGTCGAATCTGTTAACGAATCGAGAGGAGATAATCAAATGGCCGACCCTTTACGCGGGTTACGTTGAGACATGTCGTAATGGCAAGAGAGGTAAGAGCAAGCATAACGCAATTCTTTCAATAAAATTCAATTAAAAAAAAAAAAAATAATATTCCTCTAAAATTTTTCTCCTCTTCTCCGATATTTTTATACCCTACATCTGTTACGAAACAAGGGTACACTAAATTTTGTGCGAATGTTTGAAATACCCAGAAGGACTTGAGATAACACTACCTTTCATTACACCGATCGATTCAAAATCACATTTTGCATCGATCTAAGCTTGTCTGTTTGCCTGTCTGTGTGTCCGTCCGTCTGTCTGTCCATCTGTCCGCCCGTCTGCCTTTTGCCCTTTTTGTATTCAACTTACAGGTCGCAATTTTTGATATATTTTGATGCAGTTTGGTACACCGAAACGCTTTGGCCCAACTATGAAAGCTATTGAAAATGCTTCAGGTCGGACGATTTTTTTGACCACATTCCCTCTAAAGCTTTATTTTGAAAAGTCGTTATATTAATAACTGCCTTATGCGAAGTGATGTAGGGTATTTATTGGTGGGCCGTGGCCCACTGTAGCGCTTTTACTTGTTGAAGCTTGGGAATAAAGGGCAGCAAGCAAAAATTTTAAATGATTTCCAAGTGAAAGGCAGAATAAATTTTTGCAATTTTGCACCGTGCGAGCAGCGGCTTTATCTTTTGGAATACTTTGTGTATCACAGATAAGTATTCGAAGAGAAATATTCAATATTTACTTTAAATTTTCCCAAGAAATTGCTGTTTTGCGGCGCATTTCAAAAATATTGTTTCTTTGCAATTCGAAATACGTTTTGACGCACTAGTCCTCTTCAAAAGGAAGCGCTGTGGTTTTGTCATTTAAAATGCGTCCATAGGTCCGTAGCATATATGCTTAAAATGTGAAATCTTTTTTGCGTTATCATCTTGAAGGCAATTACATTAAACTTCAAATATAAGTTTTTATTAAGATCGTAACGACGACGGGGGAAGAGGAGTAGGTAACAAAAGACTCAGTGCTTCATACTAAGCAAAATTATAAGCGTACGTTATGTTGCCTCTGACTGTTGCGAGTTGAATTAAAATTTAAAATTTGTTTTAAGGTAATTTCGTTCAAATGTACCCTTCGGGGGTCTTTGAAGATTTCGAAAATAGTGGCATTTAAAATTCATATCTTATTTGATGCCCTGATAGATGACATGAGAAGAATAAGAACAACTTACTGAAACAATCTTCAAGAAAGATTTCCTTTTTTTTTATTTTCCTTGGCACGTTCATGCCGAAGAATGTCTTGTTTATATTCACGGAATAAACAATTTATTTAAATAATAACAGTAAGAATTATTTACCGTCTTGACATCTGTAACTTTTCTCTTTACTTGCTAACGCGGTCCGAATTATTCTTCGTCGTCGTAAATACTTATAGTGATGAGAGAATAATAACTATGTTCTCTCATTAACATTTTAGAGATGCTTTGCATTTTATTTACAATGTATGTTAATTGTTGCAGATTCTGTTGCGCAATTTTAGGAAAACGTAAGTAAGAAAAGTCTTGCATTGATCTGTAGCTCTTCGTTTCGTGCTCTTAAAAGACGGTAAAAGGACTCTCTTAAGGCCAAGACCTTTCCACACTTTGGTGTTCACGTGTTTTGACTTTATGCCTGCTAAATGAATGTTGTGTGTGTAGTAGCAATTATACACACACACATATATATATATAGATACGCACCAGCCTATATCAATATGCAGATGTATTGGCCTAAGTAAGTGATGACAAAAAAAAAATATATTAGACGCACACACACAAACACACACATAAATATATATATATATGTATGCATTTTTGTGTGTTTATTATATTTAGCCTTACATGTGAACAAGTTTTGTTCCGCTGTGTCGATGCAGTGTTAACACCCATCACCGATAGATTCGGTTCAAGGAAAGTCATCCCCTCTATCCGCTACACAGTACTTTATCGCCTTTCTTTAGGAGGATATCCGTGGCGCTATGCTATGCAATGAGTGAGTGACTAGCTTTGACCTAAATATCTCGAGGGAAAACTCACTTTTTCTGAGATTTGATTCGTTCGTCCTTTCTTTGTGTATTTTTCTAATTGTTGTTGCTATTGTTATGTTAGCTTTTTTTTTTCTTTTTCTTTTTATTCAGTGTTTAGATGATAAATGTTCGTGAACGTGTACATATATTTATACATATATATATATGTATATATATATATATATATGGATACATATGCATATATATGCACATATAAATGTTCATTGAGGTATGTGACTACTGTGTATGGATAAACGTAATGCTTTTGATTTTTGTCTTTTAGCTCACTATAGCCAACAATTCGCTTTGTTACATATTGTTGCAGTACCAGCATCCTCTTTTTCTAAAAGATATTTAAACATTTCGCATTGCCGAGCTATTTGCAGTGGAATGATAGCTTGAGATAAACTTAACGCTTTACACGATACTTAACGATGAGAATTATGCTGAAATTGTGATTTTACTTACGATTCCCAGAAATCTTAGCGGAGAAGACGTTTGCAAGTGTGTAATATAATTATAATGCGACCACAAATCGTCTATTGCACTCTAAACTTAACAGAATTTGCTCGCGTTATGAAGCTTATCCAGGGGCTTACCCTTGGTACGCATTAATGCAACAAAACACATTCAGAATACGTTTCAAGGATTCTTTATAAATCTTATTACACAATATGTACGCACATATGCAAGTAGACTATAACTTTCACTAACTGCCTGACTGAACAACTTTTAACTTTTAAACTTATTAACGACATTCTTATTAACAAAAGCATTAAATGTAGTTCTCATGGACAAGCCAACGTTTTTATTTTTCTGATATTTAATTTATTTATGTCTTGATACTTGTTCTCGGATTGCTTACGATTTAATGTTATTATCTTGTAATGTAATTGTTTTTCCACATGAATTTTTTTTACACGAAATTTGAATTAAACACGAATTGAAAAGAAAAAAAATATCTCTTTTTTACACGAACTACTTTGTTTTAACACGATTTTCAATATTCTATGAATTTTTTTATGAATTTTTGTTAATGCATTTTTTCTGATGAAAGTTTTTTTTTTTTTTTTGATGTTTCTATGAATTTTTTCATTCTCACTCCCCACAAATATGTATCGCAACATCGCGTTTTATCAATTAGATTATGCCGATTATATGTGTATACGAATGGAAAACACGAATGAAATTCTTAAGTGAACTCTAACAAGAATTTTTTTTTTCATCTTCCCTGTATATCTTTTTTTACACGACTTTCGGGAAGGTATCTAGGGTTCATGTTCGATTAGTGCGTTAGCGTACACTAATTTCAATTTGAAGGCTTTTCTAAGGTAAAGATAGTGCGCAATAATGATTCGAATACAATTTTCTCGTTCTCTTGTATCCCGCGTCTTTACAGTCAGTTAAATTCCGGTATCTCAAGCTAACAAAGATCTTCACCCAGATATGGTTGGAGATAAAAGTTTGGACCACTTACGATTGCCTTAGCAGTAAAATCAATTATTTTTATGCCCATCCCTAAAGATTGGATATATAGTCCGTTTGTTATAATCTTTACAAAACCCAAAAGGGAAACTTCAGACACCCTATAAAGTGTATACATTCTGTGATCAGTGCGAAGTTTTAAATCGATCAAGTCATGTCTGTTTGTCCGTGCGGTGTACGTTGTTTACACTCTTCGGGTCGCAAAAATGAAGATGTGGGCTTCAAATCTGGTAGAAATATTTGCAATTCTTGCATGCAGGTCGGGCCAAATTGGTGAAAGGGCACGCAGCATGATAAATGAATGGTGTTGGACATATAGGATATATAACATTCCTCTGGCTCTCACTTGTTTTTTTTTGTTTTTTTTTTTTATGGGTGTTTTACTGTATTACGGAGAATTAGATCAAGGTTTGGAAAAACAATTTATCGCGATAATAAACGGATCCTTTAAAAGTGAAATCCTAACCTTCAGAACGAAACCATCTTTCAGACCATAAATCAATGGGTTTACATCAAAAGAACTCGTTACAATAAAGAGTCGTTTGTAAGATGCAAGCAGACTTATCTAGCGACTAAGGGTAACGTGACGGACAGTACTTTCATTTCGTGAACGCCACTAAATTCCTGAATCAAGACGGTGTTCCAAATATTGTTTAGTTCCTTTTTTCTTTTCGTTAATCACTCCAAAATACACGTTCTTCGTGAAGAAATCGAACGCATCTCTCTTAAAGTTCCAGTACCAAAAAGATTGTACGAATAGCGAAATTAGTGTAATGCCCTCAAGCGGGAGTTGAACTTTGTAGAAATTGCAATTTTTACGACATGTTCAATATGTGCTGAATTCAAAGTCCAATCGGTGAGAGACGCATTTAGTGAAAAACCTGGGATCAGCTATTTTTTATATCCTACTTGCAGGAAGATTATATTAAGTTTGTGCCGATATATGGAGTACCCAGAAGGATTTGAGATAGAGATTTTATTATACCGATTAGAATCATTTGCTGAATCGATCTAAGCTTGTCCGTCTGTGCGTTCTTCTGATGTCTGGCCAAGTATACATGTGTTCAAGCTACAATCGCTATTTAAAATGATTCGGATCAGATCATTTTTTCGAGCACTCCCCATATAATGACTTATTTTGAAAAGTCTTTACATGAATAAGCGAAATGGTGAGGATATTCACCGGTGGCCCGAGATCCACTACAATATTTTTATTTGTTTTATTTTTATTGTCTTAAAACAGCCAGATTGCTTTGCTATGAGGAGAACGTCGTCATAGAATACCCGGTGGGGGCAAGTATTAAGAAATGTAGTAAAAATCTTGAATGGTTTGCTTTTTCACAAAATTTCCTGAAAGTATGATATCGTAGTAAAAAATTTAATTCGATTTTTGTGTAAGAATGCGAGATATTATTTGATTTGCGAACTACTAAGCTCAAGCCTTTGGGCGTTCTTTTAAGGCTTAAGACAATATATACCGTTTGAGGTGAAGAAGGTGCTCAATATTGTTACTTGAATATTACTTGGAAGCTCTCAAAGAATTGGTACACTTTCCTTATAAGAAATAGTTTGCATACCCAAAAGACGAACGTATAAACTTCGAAGAAAACGGGTTGGACCCTGTACAAGGTGAATGTATTCCTGGTCAGCGTAAACCCAACTGACATGCAATACATGTTTTAATTTTTAATAATTCCCCGTGAAGTGGATTTAAATTAATTACAAGGCGGCTGTTTCTCTTTTATTTGTCGCTATTGTTTCGTTATTGAAAGAGAGCAATAATTCTTTGGGAAAAGGTTCTTAATTGCGATCCTATGGATAGATTTCTTTAACTTTTCTTCAGAACTTTTCTCGCTGAAAAGAGAGAGTGTTAGAGAAAGTTCACCTATAAAAGCAAAAAAAAAAAAAAACAATAATTAAATTTATTATGGCGAACCACGACACATCATCGAAAGCCCTATACCATTTCGCTTAACACAGTTAAGAGAAATTCATATAATGAATTTTATTCAGTTATTCATATAATGAATTGTCAAGGTAATGTTTTATTATTATTAATAAGTGACTGAACAAACGGTTCGATCCGAACCATTTACAATATAGTTTGTCGTTGGCCCAAAATACGCCCACAATTTCTAAAAAGTTACCAGCTGCATGTTGACAAAACCTCAGACGGACAACCGGACGGATAAGCTTAGATCGGTTCACAAAGGGATTATGAGTCGATCGATACAATAAAAAGTAGGCCAATCTCAAGTCCTTCTAGGTGTTGTATGCACCCGTACACACCCAATATATTCTCTATCGCAAGTAATGTAGGGTGCAAAATAAATTTATATTTAAATTTCGTAATACGATCCCCGTGTTATAGATAGTATTGCATCCGTCCAACCGTCTTAATCCCACCATTATTCCGAGCCCGCAGGATGAGGGTTAAGCTGAGCTTAGCTCTATAATTAATTGTCCAAGGACAGCATCTTCCTTTCTTTGGCTGGCGTTAATGCAGAGATAAACTTTTTAATATTGCTTAAGAAATTCAGCAAAGAGGTTTAAGGAAAGCGGGAGATTAAAGCGAATGAAAAGAACTGATATTTCATGCGGACAGTTGTCTTCAATACCTTTACTACTACAACTAGATGGCTATCCCATACGAAGGAAGGGAAATGTTTGCATTCCGTTGGAAGAAGAAGATCTAGACATCTGCATAGTAGCACTTGTTAAGGGTTATCCCATACAAAACTAAATCTTTGAATTCCGGTTGAGAAAAAAAAAAAATATAGGCAGCTATCGAAGGCAGTCACTTGGTGAATAGTAATATTTGTCGTCCGTCATTGTTTTTTGTTATTATTAGGCTCGCACGCGGGTTTTTAAATACGCAATGCAAGAAGAAAGGCAGCAATGAGCTTAAAAACGTCAATGTTTTCGAAATGCGAAAATATTTATGCCGCTATAGGCGGACAGAGCTTTATTACTTCAGTGTTAACTTCATTGAGAATCAATTAATTTATAGCACTCTTAACATTTAAACAGAACTCCCAAAACGGTAAACTACACTTGTGACTACAACTGCGAATATAAGAACGAATCTTAGACATACAAAATATGTTTACATAGCATATATCTATATAGCATATATATATATATATATATATGTAGATAGATAAATGTAAAATATATTAACATACACATATATATTTATTATTATTTATATCAACTACTCTTGACTCTCAAACAAGAAGAGAACGAAAAATTATGTAGCTGTGTGATAGCGGTGAGAAACTGGGGAAACTGGGTCAAATATGAGTTAACAGCATCTTAACAGTGATTTCGAATGCATTAGTTGAATAGCTGTTATATGATGCTGGCTTCGTCATCGGTCGTTCGTAAGGGCAGTGCACTTTTTAAGTTTCCTTCAAACGGTGCAGAGCGTGCAAAATCAATGGCACTGCAACACATTTTATGCAAAAATTCAATAAAATTAAACTAAAATATATATATAAAATATATATAAATATATATGTATATATATATATATGTATATATCTATATATATGTATTTATATATGTACATAAAAAAAGGGAAAGTTAAACGGATTTATTTACCACATATTGTAGATTGTTTCCGAAAGAAATTTTTTTTAACAAACAAGTGCCAAAATGCTGCTAAAATTTATTACAAAATATGAAAAATCAAAAAAATAATATGCTGGGCGCAGAAAACAGGATTAATTCGAAAATATAAGAAAATGTGTAATAAAATCATTCGCTAAAGATACATACGATTGTTTTAACGAGAAAGTAAAAGTGAAACATACGACAGTTTTGTGTTATGAACCCAAAGTTAATAAGTACTTCCAACAAAGGATATACATGCAGGATGTACAACCAGTGTGAGCGAGGTGTACACCTAAAATTTGTCATATAGAAAAAAAAAAAAAAAAAAAAAAACAAAGCCAACGGAAAAACAAAAAAAACACATCGGCACGCTTAAGCAATGACGATGCATAGGAAAAAAAGAAGCATTTTAGTCATTTGAAAATTTGAACGCTTAAGAAGAATTGCAGAGCTGTGTGTTTGCTGTGCCACTCCTTTTACATATATATGCAGATGTTTCACGTTCATGTAAAATTGAATATGTTTGTCTTTAAAAAGCAAATAAGTCGTCAAAGTGAATTTTAATAAACTATTGAATCGAACTAAGCTGGCCACGGCAGACATATGATCAATTTAAATCGATTACAAAGATGTGCATGTTTGTTATTTGCATGCTTTGCACAGAGAAACGAAAGGGTTCCACTAGTAGTAATGGTCATACAAATCGAGACGCTGTAAGTAAGACAGCTTTCCCAGTTTGCGTAAAGAAACGTACATCAAGCTCATCTTATTCATACTCGTCAGCATCATTTTCAGCGTCAACTAATTGCCCTTCGGCTTTGTCATCATTTGCCGCTGTTACTACGAATAACTACGTAGACCATACTTTAGTGAGAGTAGGTACAACAACAACACAAACGCCATCCCAATTAGAGGACACTGCACAAATTATGTCCGCAGAACGCTTATCAAAGGCAATATATAATGATTATCCAAAATCAACATCGTCCACCGCTCTGTGCCAAGACTTATCCAGCTATCGCGTTTGGTTGTAAATTTTTGCATTTATAAACATTTTCAAAGAAACGGAAAACAACAAATAAAAAAAAAAATAAAATAAAAGATTCGTGTTTAATAGCGTTATTTATATAGTGTATACATATATATATATATGTGAAAACAAAAAATAGATAAATGATTTTTATATGTGTGGGTATAAGCAAAAAGGAAAGACATTAAAAATCTATGTAATATCAGCGAATGCTGATATAGCTGCTACTGCTGCTACTGCTGCTACTGCTGCTGCTGCTGCTTCTGATAGTGCTGCTTCTGTAATCAACCAACCAACAAATTAACCATCAACCAGGAACAACATTAACCATTTTCCAGCCCCAGCACCGCCAAACCTTCAACCTAATTGTATTGTGGTTATACGTTTTACTTCTTCTTATTCATCGCTTTTACTACCAATACTGCTGTTAGCCTACAGTTAGTTACATTTATATACATTTACATTTATATACGTTTACATATATAAATGTATGAGTACCTATGTATTGATGTGATGTCTTCGTGTCCTGATTCTATCAATCGTATGTAGGCCAAAGCAAAGCTCTACACACCCTCTGTATTCTGGCAAGGCCATCTGTGAAATCAGTGAAAACAGAAAAATAACACTTACATATATGTACATAACTTATATATATATATATATATATATATATATATATATATTTGCGTATGTGTATACATATGTTTGTATGGGTGTGCGCGCTCGCGTTTGTATGTGTGTGTGTGTGTGTGCATGCCTG
>KK503063.1:18943-29099 GCA_000688735.1 Glossina austeni | reverse complement strand
CAGGCATGCACACACACACACACATACAAACGCGAGCGCGCACACCCATACAAACATATGTATACACATACGCAAATATATATATATATATATATATATATATATATATATATATATATAAATATATGTGTGTATATGTGCGCGCTTATATTAGTGTATGCGTGTAAGTGTATCTTGTGCGTGTATATGAGTGTTTACATTTATATAAGAGAAATTTATTATAAATTTCTTAAATGATTGTGAAAACAATTGCGAGTGAAAATATCAAACATTATATACATATATATATATATATGTATATATATAAATAAAAAAATAAAAATCAAAATCCCAATTCAATAAGGAAATGCAATCAAATATTTATAAGAAAGTTAACTAGTTTGTAATATTCACGCAAAACACTTAGGCAAAAACAACGCTACGTACGTTATAAAAATAGTTATAAAATTAATAATAATAATAATAATAATAATAGTAATAATAATAATAATAATAATAATAATTACAACAAAGAAATGCATCTCAACTCTCAACTCAGTTAGAAGGTTAACGTAAATATATATATAACAAAGCTACGTATAAACCACACACAACTCAACTATTAAATATAATTCAACTGAACTACTTCAATCCAAATACTTCCAAGTTAACGCTACAAAGAAATAGGCGGAGAGAGAGAGAGAGGGGGAGAGAGAGAGAGAGAGAGCGAGCGAGCGAGCCAGAAAGAAAGAAAGAAAGAAAGAGAAAGATAGCGCGAGAGGAGCCCGAAAGCGAGATAAGGATCAAAAGCAGTATAAAAGAAATATATTTTGTTTAACGGTAAACTAAACATCAAACGTGGATAGCAAAGGCGAAACGATGTGGTCCAATGCTTTATGCACATTGGGCGTCACAAAACCAATCTGCAATTGCCTCAGCATTAGGCAGGTGGCGGCTGCCGCCGCAGCTGCAGCAGCATCTCAGGGCGCGACTATTACTACAGGTCCAACACCATCCAATAACACGTCAGCGGTAAATAAGCCTAATAATTAAAAAAAAAATTTTTTTTTTTTCTTAATTTTCAATGTCAGGGATATATTATAATGAAAAGATCTTAAGAGTTTTAATTATGAGATTAGCGGGATAGTCTTGAAAATATTGCTCTAATTTTGTCTTAACATATTTATCATATAAAAATCCGGCCACTATATATATTGTGTTTAGTCTTAACGAATAAAAACCCCATTATAGGCCATGGCCCGTCATTAAGTATCCTGCACCAGCACTGCACTGCAGTTATTCATATAACGACTTTTCAGGATAAGGCGTTTTGTAAGAAATGAGCAAAAAAGTTGTCCAATCTGAACCATTTTGAATAGCGTTCGTCAAGCGTTGGGTCAAAACACGTCAGTTTACCAAATTTAATGAAAATATCTTAAAAATTACGGCCTGCAGATCGAATGCAACAAACAAGACAGATGGAAAGACAAGAGTAAAATTACTTTCTGAACCGATCGATCTAAAAAAACTTGCGTCTATCTCAACTTGTATGACTTATTGAATTTTGTGATAATAAGCGCTTAAGAATAGTACTTCGGTATTCTAAATTGGTGTGCGGTAATTTTTTGCCTCCCTCTCATACAACTGTTCCTACGATAACTGAATGTCTAAATGATAAAAAGGTGCAATTTTTTTCGTGGTAAAAATTGGTTAAAAATAGTAAATTGACATAGAAATCAACCTTTGGACCACGTAGTTCCCTTTTTTGGAAAGCACCATACATAGGGATCCTAACGATCATAGGGATCCTAAAGAAAGTCTTTATATGGTAAAAATGTCTAATTTTTGATTGATTGATTTTGTGATGAATCTTAGTTTTGAAGAGAAATTTGGCGTAAAACTTGACTGCATCGAGCATTTTTGAAATCCTCGCTACATAACCGTCCCCGCGGAAACAGATTCTTTGCATGGCAGAAAAGACTGATTTTCAATACTTCTTGACGAAAGTTCATTCATAATAATAATTTGTCATAAATCGAATTTTTACCTCGTAGATATCTCTCGTTGGATCTCAATCCATATCAAGGTTCGAATGAAAACTAAGTCCTAATATGGCAAAAATGTCTAATTTTTAATGTTTTAGGATGAAAATTAGTCCTTAGCAGATTAAGCGCATGGAATTTGGATAAGGTAGGTCTATTCTCTTGGCCGCACCATATATAGGGGCTCCCCTGAAAGCAAAAACAACGACAAAGTTTTATTTAATTTTCGGTCTGTTATTAGGAAATTAAATCAATGGCTGGTGTAGGGTATCTAGTTGTCAGTTATTGCTATCTACTTACTTGTTACTATTGGCTATTCTTACTTGGTAGCTTTGTGAGAGCTTGCATGCTTTTTGCCGATTTGAACACGGCCACCAAAATTAAGTGAACAGATGTCTTATAAATCATCGTTCGCTCTTTGAGAAATCGCAACAACATTATTGTACGTATACTTAGCTTGTAATCTGCTATGTCCTTGACTTTCCATTAGCATTTAATAAGTCAAGTAAGCTAGTGGCATATAAGAGAAAAGCCTATTTATAGACGTCCTTTCCCTTTTTTATAAGACTCATAAGAGACCTCAGACTGTCAATCTATTTTTGATGAAATAAGACTTCGAGTTGATTTATACAAAACGGTTCATTGTGGAAGTCAAAGAAACTTTGAAATTAGCCGCTGGAAGCTGGACGCTTTATGCTCATTTAACTTAGCACCCTACGTCATAAGCACCTTTTTGGTATCATAGCCATTTATGCATTCCTCGCGTTCGCAAAGAAGCTCTTAAAAGTTCTTTAGATTCTTGCTAACAATTGACGATAAAGCATAAGATATGGTAGTGGGAACTCAATGTTTTAAGTCTGCCTCTCGATTTTTCGATCAGAGTAATATTCGTAAATTTTTTTCTCTAGCTGACCATGTGGCTATGAGCTACATAAACTATTCACCATTTTTGGATTATCACTTTTCCTTGATGGTTTTAGCCAATTTCAGCTCGCGATTGGTCTTTCGTCGTTAGGGACTCAACGGCTGGGCTTCTGCTTTTAAGAAGTTGCAGTCTGTTGGAGTTTTGTCATTGTTGTGGCTAGCTGCGCGTAAAGATGCCTTCCAAATAGTCAGTGAAACTTTCAGATTTTCGAGCACGAATTGTAATTTTTGCGTGTCGTAAATTTTCGCATTGTAAGTAAATTCAAGACTATTAGCATTTTGGTTTAAGTTAATCGGATATCGAGTAGCGAGTAAATACCTTTTGTTTTTAATCGCTCTGTTATTACTCTCGAGCTTCATTAACGCCGAATCTTCTTGTTATCGAATGGAAGAGGTTTGAAGTCTCTAAAAAAATATTCTCTAAAAAATAGTTTCTAAAAAAATATTCGACCTTTTATCTTGTTGCGTCGCTCGCTCTCACCAAATTGACATGGAGAATTGCTAAGGCTTGAGTTTGGACCCGACACTCTTTAGCTTTTTAGTCTGAACGTTGATATCCTTGTGTTTTCATCCTTCATGGGAATAAAGGGCTCCTATTTCGAATATATACTTTTAGCCTAAGTGCACAGATCAAGTTAGAAATTGTTTAGAAATCAAAAATTCCCGTTAAAGTTAAGTGAGCGCAAACTTTACAAAGCTCTAAGATGAAATGGATACCCTTCCGATCATGCTTTCTATGTGGCCACTATCCCACACCTATTCATGTAACGAATTTTCCAACTAGAGCGTTATAGGGGAAGTGATCGAAAAAGTGGACCGATCCAAACCATTTTGAAAAGTTCGTCAGTATAGCAAATTTCATCAAAATATTTCAGAAATTGCGACCTGTAGCTTGAACGCACAGTTACATGGCCGTACATCTGACAAACAGACAGACGGACAGATGGACACACAGGCTCGATCGGTATAATAAAAGATAGGTCTACATCAAGTCCTTCAGGATTTTGCATATATACGCGCACACTTAATATGCTCTTGCACCGTAGCTAGTGCAGAATATGAGAACAAATCTACGACAGTTTTTAAGCAACCATCTCGACACGGATGATCTTCGTGAAAGTACTAAGAAAAATATATCTTATCGTCTATTTAAATTCTAACGTTTCTAAAAATTAATTTCAATTTTTTTTATGTCTAGTGCGGGAGTAATTGCAGGCTCTGTGGTTTATGAATATATTTTACTTATGTAGCGTTTGCTTACTTCCTTATTATTTGCTGGCGTACTAGTTGAACTTATTGATCCATAGGATCTTGAGTTTTAAGCGGATTTTTATTCTTCGCTAAGAGGAGCCTCACTAAACTTCGTTATTAGTAAATCAAGTCTTTCGAGACATCTTTTGTAGAAATGTTTAAATTGATGGAAAAATCATTAAAGCCCGGGAATGAAGGGTACTCGCTAAATGCAGCCTTGCGCATCATAAGCAACTAAGATAAGTCGTTATAGACCATATACATGTAAATGGAAAAAGATTGCCCGACTTGTGTTGTGGATTGGTTTTTGTGGAATTAGGAAACGTTTACGACGATGATGGTTCACTCTGGTGAAATCACATAGAAGTATAAAAAATATTTGAAGGCGAGATCAACTGCCGAAGCAATTGCATCATTCTTTAATAGTTGATCATATATTATTGTCAATAAAGTGTGGGATACTTTAGAGATTATTCAGTTTTATGCACTTGTCGATGTGCGTTGTGCGATGTGCGATAATGCGTTTTTGAAATGTGCGAAAATATTCTTTGAAACTCATTTGTACTGATGGGATGATTATACATTAGTTGTGGACTCTCCTATGCAGGAGGGCGCATACCGTTTGTGCCATTACTTGTCACATGTAGCAGCTGTGAGAAATGCCCAAAATTTTCTACCCGCTTCATTATTGCAAGCAGCAATCTGAATCGATGTAACAATATTTTAGTATTTTTATAAAGGTTGCATAATTTTTTCGCCTTTTATTGTCTTGTCTAAGTAAAAATGCTTTTTGCGGAACCCAGTCAAAGATAGTATTTTACGTACTTCAAACTTAATCTTCTTTCGCTTCAATTGGTGGAAGTCCAAGCATTTCAATAGCAGATGACTGACACGACACGGCTATGGACGATTCAGATTCGTATGCTAATGAAAAGGATGTTACGAAAGCAATAATAAATTTGGCATATTGTGGTGCTCCTGTGACGAGCACAAAAGAAACAATAAAGATGTTGCATTAAGAATATTTACATGTATGTACACATGTATCGATCGTAGAAACACTCACGGCCCATAACCGAAATTTTGTTGGTCTTTTTGATTCTTAGTAGGTCACTAGAGCACTCACTAATGTCCTTGCATACGTTTTCGTTTTCGATGTCGATTTAATTTACAAAAACATACAACAGCGCAAGTGGTACGCATGTACACACATGCATAATGATTTACATAAACAAATATGATTAAACTCTATATCTATGCTCTCGTTTACAAATAACTACGCGTACGAACATGCATGTAACTAGAAACCAATAAACACTGGGAAACCCACTCATTCACTCACTGCGTAAACTGGTTTTTTTTTGCAGAAATGTTACGTACTTTCTCTCTTTCTTTTTTTTCATACTTACTTAACAGTTAGAATGTTATTTAACGAAATTTTTCTGTAGTCATAAACGAGTGAGTTAACTGTTTCTCTCATTGTAATCAAAGAGAGGAAAGGTATGCAACAAGTGATTGTTTTTGCTCTTTATACTAAAAAAGAGAAAAAATAGTAAAAACAATCTGAGCGGAATTTTGCAACGTTGTGTGCAGAATGGATTGCTTCTGTATTAATGGACTCTATGTTAGATTTTATTGAAATATTTTAAGACAATTTTTTAAAATAAAAAACAATTTACCTTGATTTCTGTTTTTTATACCCTACACCACTTGTGTATAGTGGTACCCTACACATTTTATGTAATAATAAATAATTTACTTTGATGTCTGTTTTTTATACCCTACACTATTTGTGGTATCGGATATATTCTGTTTTCGGGCCGTACGATCCGGACATAACACCCACAAGTGCTTAAGATACAGCCACATTTTATTGTACCGATTGGTTGAGAAAATGATTTTAAATTCTTGGTTTGTCTGTCCATCTGATATCTGTTCATGTATTATTATGTCGCAATTTTTGAGATATTTTGATGAAATTTTTTACACTTATGTGCTTTTACTTAAGGACGAACGCTATTGGAAATGGTTCGGATCCGTTCACTTTTTCGCCCACCTTCCATATAACGGCCCTTTAAAATAAAGCATTATTAGAGAAAAAAATTGCAATTTTTAATATGTTTCGACAAAACTCGCTGAGTAATTCAACATTCAAAATTGGTATCAAAAATGCGGATATTTTGTTAATCTCCCTCTCATAGAACCGTTCGTTCGAAAACTGCATATTTAAAGGGTAAAAAGGTATAATTTTCAATATTTCGTAGTAAAAATTAACAAATAGATAAAGAAATCAACCTTACCGAATTTGGAAGACGTTGGTTTATTTTCTGGATACCAGCCTACGTAAGGAATCTCAGCACATGTAAACCCTTGCCCTTGCCAAAAAGGCCTAATTGCGAAGGTTTTATGAAGAGTGGACGAAATTTGAACCATATGAGCATATTTCTTGGACTCCAACGCATATAAGATTTCCAATGAATTGGAAGCCCTTTAGAAAAAGATTTAAGTTTTAATATTTTGTGATGAAAATTGGTCTACAGGATAGGGATTTGAGACCACATAGCTCCACTTTTTAGACCCGAACATGTAAAGAGATTATCATGGCAAGCAAGCCAGTAGTTTCCAACCTTTTCGTACCGGCGCCCCCCTTTTTAAAAAAAAAATTAATGCGCCCCCCTTTAAAAAACACAAAAAAAAGCCGAAACAATCAGATGCTTCTGTTTACTGAAGTTTGGCGCGAGTAAGCACGAGAATAACCGGGATGTTGCAAGTGCTTATCTTTTGATTCCACGCCCCACCGCTGCTCGGCTCAAAACGCGAAAGCGATATTTTTCGATTCGTAGAAGAGTATGAATTGGATGTTTTAGTATTTGTACACCAAAAAGTCCGCGGCGAGGATTGTGGATTACGTACACAGCTGATTCATTTTTTTGACGCCTATTTGACTTTTTTGGTTTGTATTTGAAAATGATATTTTAGAAAAAGCTACATGCCCCCCTTGCAACAGTATCGGGCCCCCCTAAGGGGGCGCGCCCCACATGTTGGAAACCACTGCCTTATATAGAGGTTAAGCCTAATGTCTAGCTTTTTATGAGAGAAACTGAAAACTGACAACATTTTTAGGAAGAAAGTTAAGTTTGCTAAACTAGGATCATGCCATGTGAAGTTTCGAGCATCCTCCAATGTGAGGGCTTTTATGAATGTAAAATTGGTGGGATTGCTATCAAAATGAATGAATAACTGTGTGCGGTGAAGTGGTATAGGGGATCTAAAGGGTGGGTCCTATCCGACTATAATGTTCTTAATTGTCATTCATATTCAAATAAGTGGCAATACTGAAGCAATTCAATATTAGCTCAACTCTACAACCACTTACTTTCAACTTCAACTTCTATAATCATTTATGCTGTACTAGCTATTATTAGGAATATGGCCTAACTATACACAAATTACCTGAGTGGAAAATATAGTAACAGCAATTCCCTTTAACTGCTTCCAATTGACTACGTCTTCTAAAAACATGATATTCTTTTTCATCGCGTGTATTTTAATGCGCACGCCCAGCGAACGAAGTCAATAAGATTCGTGGAAGAAAACACATTCTGTTCGCCATTGGTTCACCATATATTTGTTCCCTTACACATAATCGAGTTCATGTCTACCATATGACTTATTTTAATTTAATGGCCAATAGGAATCTCTATCACTGTATGTCTATCGAACTGTACTACGAACAAATTGGAAGAATTGGTCTCCAATAAAAGTTTTGTATAACGCAAGCAATGATCCCTACGAAGCCAAGAGACCTAACAGTCTATTCCGGCCGCTATCAATCGGCGTCGGAACGACAAAAAATCTCGTACAGGTGAAGAGAAAATTGAATTGTTCGAAATAAAACTTGGTGATGCGCATCCTTAAAATAAAATCCTGTACATTGTAATACTTTTAACGAAATGATGATAGAACGTAAGCTTTATAATTTACAGAATATTCTCCAAGTTTAACTACATTGTTTCGAATCTCATTGTTTCACGTGCATTTTAATTTTGAATAGATCAGAGGAAAGATTGTATGTACACTTCGGTATATCAATCTGTGTAGATCTGTAAATTTTTCTTCTGTACGTCAACGAAGTGGTATAAAAAAGAAACTGAAGCTGTTTGTGCGCTGTACAATATTTCAGCAGTCCAAACTTACTCAGACGTCCCGAACATTTTCGGGAAACTTTACGAATTTAGTGCTTAAATCTACGATCTATTTTGATCAAAATTGTTCGTTCTATTTTTCTTCTTTTTTAGGAGTCTCGCGGCAAGAGACCCCTTAAAATTTGGGATAGTTGGCGGAACGTACGGAAAGGCGTGGTAGTAAGCACATTTGAAGAATTATTAGTCCGAGGTAGGCAGTGGACATATTCTTTTAAGCTTAGCGCTTAAAATTTAAATAAAAGTTTCTTATTGCAGGCAAAGATAAATTAGGGGTTCCTGCCTCAGAACCTGTGCGTCTTGTTCTGGAGAGCGATGGGACCCAGATTGAAGATGGTGAATATTTTCGGACATTGGCAAATAACACAGTGCTATTATTGTTAAGACAAGGCGAACGTTGGTATCCAACCGGCGTAGATGTCATAAAAGCTGGTAAGCAAATCGTAAGTTAGCTGAAATGACGAACTAAAACATGATTCTTTCCGGTTACTTAGCTATATCAGCCATACCGAAGATCGTCTGTGAGACGATTCATGCGTTAGAATTGCATGATGAGACTCCATCGTGGAAAATTATGGATAACAAGGGTCGTGTCACGGTGGTTCTGCACTGGGATCAGCGGCAAGGCGGTGGCGGAGGAGGTGGTTCTGGGAGTGGAGCGGTTGGCGGTTTGGGCCCAAGCGGCAGTGGTGCGAGTAACACAAATGGACTTATATCCTCTGATAAGTACTCACCATCGAAAAAAGGTTTGTCGGCACAAAGTTCGCTTGATAGCAAGTCAGTGTCATCACAATCATCTCAGCAACGTTATACAAGTCCTCAAATAACGGTAATTAGTGACGAAGGACCTGCGAGTATATATCATCCAGGTGGTGTAGTTTTGCCGCCAGGCGTTGTACTTCCGGGCACGAGTAGGAGACTTTCAAAACAAGGTGGTTCCTTCGACAGCGCTGTCGGTGCTGTGCATGTGCATACGCCTGAATGTGCTCATCATGCGCATACACCCAGCCGTGCTGGTAGTCCCAGTACAACGGAATGCGATTTTCATTGTTGCGCGCTGCATGAAGAGGGTCGCAAAATTGCGGTGCACAAAAGTGTGGCCACATCGCCCATCCAAGATGGTACCTCGAGCCCCCAGCCCCAACAACAAGTAACTTTAAATATGTCATCGGTTGTGGATCCTACAATGGGCGGAAGTATGCAACGCCGTTCATCAGGTGCTAAAGGTCATGTACGGTTCCTGGATATTGCGCCGGAGCGTGATAGTTCCGAAAGCGAGACCGAGAATACGGTCATGGAGGATGATAAAGTGACAACCGAAAAATTCCTGCTGCTTATTGATCAATTGTCGGTGGACCAGAAGCGGCATCTAAGCATCAAAGATATTGGCATTATTTTGGAGCGTCTAAATTCAAAAATATTGGATGTAGAGCGACTGGATAGAGAATCCGAATCGGATGATTGTTACAATTGGACGATTAAAGCGACAATACGTGGTGATGCTCTACGCGAATTGGGCGTCATTTATAATGGCAACTATTATGCCATCTCCGAGCATCCAGGCTACAAGGAAGAGGTTGAAGAAAATGGCGAAGAAGTCGAAGAGGAAGACGAGGAGGATAGAATCTAAAAATTCGGGTAGATTAATATTAAAAGAAACAACCACAACAACAACAGAAATTAATAATAATACTTAACTATAAGAAAATGTTAAAAAAAAAAAAAAAAAAACAGTTTTCACAAAACTATACACTTACA